>JAOTQE010139082.1:0-11756 GCA_025631205.1 Nesometra sesokonis | reverse complement strand
ACCGGGGTAACCCCCTACTCGTCTCGAAAGATGTACTGGGTTCTTTATAGTGCACACGAGCCGTATGTATACACTGAGCCTACGATTTATAGTCCTTATCCGAGAAGACTTGTTCCACCACCAGAACCATGGTGCGAGCGAGCCTTGAGCCCATTCTGTTGTTATTGCTATGGTTCATGGTTCCCTGCCTTAACCGCTCGGCCATACAACTCGCACAAATGACAAGCAGTAGTTAATGTTTACTCATAGATTTATTATTTACGGCTAGATGGTGAACTTCCACAGAATACATAGCCCCAAAGTGACATTCCATGTACGTGCCTACTATTTCAGGATCCAACCAATCAAATCATGTTACATTCTAACGCTGTTGCTATGTTTAAATTGCGCACGCGCAATCTTTCATAAAGTTTCAAATTTATCAATAAATGAAAGTAAATTTAATCTAAATCTAAAATTTAGATTTAGATTAAATAATTTGTAAAGCAAAAGAAAGTTAAAAATATAATAATTGTAACACAATTATTATTATTTACCTTACATGTTTATGACAAAGGCTCCCGAAATCAAAATAGTAGGCGCGTACATGGGAGTGAAATTCTACAGTGTTAAGTTCACCATCTAGCCGTAAATATTAAATCTATGTGTTTACTACGAAACTATGGAAATTGAGGGTGTATGTCAAAATTATCCTAGTGCAGTTACTGCAGTAATTCAGTTTTTAACAGTATTAGCTCAGTAGTTGAAAACAAAATCAAGACGTGAACTAGTAGATGTCACTGAATAACTGCAGTACATGCAGTAGACTTAATAGCAATAGATTACAGAAATAACTGCAGTAGACCTGGCCTAGAAAAGTCACAATTTCTGTAACGGTATCCTAGTGGGCTAGTCTAGGCCTAACATACATGCCAACATTGAAGAAAAAAATGGTTGACACGAAACACCGTTGATGGTGGTGCGAGACAAAGCGGCAAGCAGGTGGTGGTGGGGGGCTTCCACCTGCCATGAGATACGTCCGGGTATCAAGTGGATCTCCACCACTAGTGGGGTGAGACATGCGAACTAGGCTATGTGTAGTCTAAATTATAGTCAATTTTCAAAGAAACAAACCCAACCATAAATGTTACAAACAATGAAAATTTTATGGTTTTTTTTCATCTAGCATTTCTACGAAACACATGAAATAAGAAATGTGCAATTTTATTTCTAAAACGGGAGAATATGCGAGAAACTGGAAGAAAGAAAATTGGCCGGGAGCCAGGTCAAAAAAATGAGTCTCCCAGCTAAAATGCGAGGTCTCACCATGAAATGAGACCAAATTGAGGTAATCACCAAAATAGGTCTGATGTCAAATTTTTTAGAAATTGTTTTTTAATCAATTATGACTACACTATTATACTTGTTTTTCATCATAGTATATCTTTTGGGTCAGTTTTCATGCAGGAAAGTTTCTTTCATGCAGACATTCTGAGACTTATAGTCTTTTAATTGTTTACTTTTTTTTATTGCTTTATGGCTGATTTTCTCAAAATTGTGTTTCTATATATGAAAATTTCAAATGCTCATATCTTTGGATCTACTTACTCAATGAATGTCATTTAAAGTGTAGATTACAGTTTATATTATGCTCTATTAGATGGTACCAATAACTCAATTTTGGATTTTCCTACCATGAGACTCATTTTGTGGGCCTCACAAATGGGAGTGTTGGCATGTATGGCCTGTGTTATGTACAGTAATGATCAATTACAATACTATTAAGAGTGGCAAGTTTAGAACTAAAATATTTTATGCACTCAAAGTCATACGACAGATGTTTACCTTCATTAACAATGGTAACCTATATTTGAGAGTCTGTTCAGTCTTATTGACAAGCCAGTAAGGGCTGTAGATAGCCATATCCAAGTAGCCACTACTGTAGTCTGCCCAAACCCCAACCTCAAGCCAGATGTTTTCCTGTCCCTGTCGAGCACCACGGAGACCCCACTGTGACAGTGGTGTTTTTAATGTTTCCCTCATCGTCATTTCTCCATTCCAGTCCATGTTCATGTAGCCTTTGATCTAAGGAATATAGGAGAGATGGTTAACAGTCAACCTTCTCATTTACAAACTCTTCATAACAACCTTCTATTTTACAAACACTATTCAGACAATTACATCATTAAAATAATGGGTAATCATGTAATCATCTCATAATTTATCGATAATAATTCTTTTGTTTTTGCATTTTCCTTCACCCAGTTCATTCAAACAGAACATTATACTACCAAGATAACAAAATAAACACAAATAAGTGTTTGGCAAGCCTCAATTTATCAGTTTTCATGAACTTTCTCATTTGCGAACATTCTCATGTACAAGCGCAATGCTTCAATATGACGTCACCTAGTAGCTGTTCACACAATCGATGTGCAAATCAAAAATTCCCTACTTATTATAAGGCACTTCATAGATAAAATTTTCAACAATTTTAAACACGGATTCATTTAGACAATCAATTTAATTTTATGTTTGATTTAATGTTTCACTTGATTTACAACATGTTATGTAATTTAAAATTGACATTACATCAATAATTAAAATTTATTATGATTAAATCATTAAGTTATTACTTCATTTTCTTATTTGTGTTTTAAATCTTACCGTCAACCACATCATTGTTTTGCCCATAACAACATGCAATAAGGATGCTTGGCCGGCTTTTTCTACACAAATCTCTTTCTCAGTACCCTATTGTTCAAGAAATAAATATAAAAGTATTATGCATATGAAGCAATGAAAATACACACCATTAGGATTCAATAT
This sequence comes from Nesometra sesokonis, assembly GCA_025631205.1. Taxonomy (NCBI): domain Eukaryota; kingdom Metazoa; phylum Echinodermata; class Crinoidea; order Comatulida; family Antedonidae; genus Nesometra; species Nesometra sesokonis. The sequence goes on along the minus strand of JAOTQE010139082.1, from coordinate 8,948 downwards.
TTTGACATTACTTTGTATTATCAGGATTTTCTTTATATGTGATTATGACATAATTAATGTGGAAATATTGAATCCTGACACAATGTTGTATAATTCATTGCACGAGTACTTTAAAATGATTAGTGAAAATTTTGTTTTACACAAACAATTCAATTCATAGGTTTAATTTATGGTATTCTTTATAAGGCGAATGGGAGAAATTCACTGGCTAAACAGTAAAATGCTTAAAAAATTCTTTAATGTATATTAAAATATTTCACATTGTTTTGGTAAATGAAATTTTAGACTACCCATATACAGTAGTATGGAAGCAGAACAGTATTCCCTACATTGTAATGGGGAAACATTTGCCAAGAGGGATGGGGTCTTCTATATTGATTTTGCTTAGGGTAATGTTTGCTTTTGGTCTATTAAATTATTTCCGTCGATTTGAAAAACCACAATGCATTGTAGATAATTGCATTCTTCGATTATTTACATTCCTATTTCACTTACTAGTCTAGCCTGTTCCATGGCGATACGTTGATAACAGGTGCCTTGTGCAGCAAGAAAAACTTATTTCTCCCTTCTCAGAAATCATTGAATAGTACCTTTTTACAATGCATTAGCATCATTATCATGCAAATTGTACTTTTTAATTCATGTCACATTAACTATCAACAGCAAACCAAATACCTACAATAATGTTGTATAAAAGCAGACACAACTTTTTTTACCATGCTATAGTATAATACATCTTCAAAATAAGGATAAGGCCCCATAAAAAAAAAATATTAGTTTATCACCCCCACACAAATCACTTCTGGGGAAATCCGGATTAAAACAATTTTTTTACTCATTTTACTATTCAAACGATCGTTTTTTTTGTTATATTCACTTAAAATGGTTTGGATTTTCTTACCATAAATTAACATGAACGATTCCGGAGCTCACAACGATGTACACAACTAGGAATAGGCCTATAATGATCAATAGTCGCTGCAGGCATATTTACGCGAGTCTAAAATAATGGTTGATGCTTTGGTATGGTGATAAACTATTAATTATTTTTATATGGCCTAATAAGTATAACTTTCACATACCGCTAGTGTATAGTAGATAGGATAAGGCAGTAGATTCCGTAGCATGACAGGCGGATGCATATGAATTATGTACTTGGGAGACTGTATGGATGATCCCTTAACATATCGTAGCTTATCCATTTCTGTGATAGCCTAAATAAACATATCATGATATTAATGTTTTATTTTAATAAAAACAACATAAAAACAGAACCATAAAGATAAATACATGTCCCACTAATTTTGCTGCTCACTCTTACATATATATTTGTTTAGCCATTAGCCTGAAGTAAACCAAGTTTTATTAGCTAATTAAATTGAATCTTTAGCGATGTCCATTAAAATTCAAGTTGTTCTTTCTGTTTTGTGATTTTTAATTTTAGCCAAAATGGCTAAAGCACTTGATTTTTGTTTAGCCAATTTCAATTAATTTTACCCAATGACAAACTGAATAGAGTGAACTTAACTTGCTATATTTTTAAAATCATGAAACTGAATTATTAAAAGCTAAAATAACTTGTACCAAAACATGAGAATAATTAACAAAAAGCATGAACACATTTTGTAAAATAAAATTGCTTTAAACTCCTGTTAATTATTTAATGTAAAAACAATGTTAAAGCCCTCATTAAACTCTTAAAATTTAATTTAAAACAAAGAAATTAAATTAATAAATCTAAAATTACTTGAGGTAAAACATGAGAATAAATAATGCAAAGCTGGAACCTTTTTGTTTAAATAAAATTGCTTTAAAATCCAGTTACTTAATTTAAAAGTTAAAACCCTCATTAAACTACACAAACAATATGAAAATGAAGTTTAAAAGATTAATACAGTTGAAAATAATTTAAATGTTGTCCTATGTACAACTAATAGAAAATACAACTCAACAAATTCAACATAGTATTGTACTTGAGAGAAAAAAAAAACAGTTTAAAAATGGCATTGGATAAATAGATTTGTGAACTAAACGAGATGAAGCTAAGAGATCTGAACCAACCATCACAGGACATATTTACAAACGTTTTCACTAGCACTTTCATTCTAAATGTGCACACCACGAATGTTGGTTTTGCAGTTAATTGTGAAGTTGGTTACTAGTATATAAATACCAAACAATTATGGATATTAAGTGTTGCTATATATTGTATAAGATGGTTTAACCGTTAAATATATTTATATAGCGCAAATTACTAAGATCTATATGTGCTTGAAACAGGTGAAATGGATAAATCAATAAAAAAAAATTAAAGAGGTAAGTTTTTAAAATTAGGTTGAGAGCAGAAACAGAATACGAAACAATAATCCAATATTAGTTTTTACATTATCAAATACGGATTTTTAATCACACTAAATAATTCTTAATGGAACCAGATTATTAACAAAGCCCATTATTCAATATTCAATGTTTAACAAATACCATTTAGTGCAAACATACACCTATAAACAATTTATATACTGTCTGCAAAGCATTTGATTCTCATGCTTAATAGACTGTGCAAAGAACAATGGTAATTTTGCAATACAACAAGTAACACATTAACAAAACTGTTAGTAATAGTATAATTTTTAGTCTAAGAGTATTAAAGTATCTGGATAAAGTGTGGTTTCTATAGAATACCACTAAAGAATAATAGTTACTGAATATTATTAGATCTTCCTCATTCACAACTCCCTGTTCAGGCAATACAAGTACATTCCTCATTCCAATTTTAGATCATACCATTATTTTTTAGGGTATTTAGTACATTATCCAGGTACACATTCACAAAACAGAATTCTGAAAAGTGGCTGTACAAACCAACAAGATTTACCAAGTACAGCATAAGAAGAACTTGCGTAAATGAAAAATATTAACATAAAAAACCTAAAACAAAATTATAGCAATCAAAAGGTATTAAGATTATAACTTAAAAACTAAAAACAAATCCGAACTGTACATAGCAAATGCAACATGGGCAAATTTAGAAGAAAAATGATAACATCTCATTTAACAAAAATGCATATAAGGTTACGAGACCATGTCAATTCTATACTGTAGTTACTGCAATAATGTCTAGAAAACTATCAATTAAAACAAAATTATTCATGTTGATAAATAATGACTCAGGACTTTGTTAATGACTGTTTTATTTTACTTGATTTATGTATATCTGAACATAAGGCCTTAAAAAAATCTTTACGTTACCCAAGACCAATTGACACAAAAACCTAAATAATTAAGGGCGGCTTTTATCAAATTTTCATATTTTATTTTCATAAACACATATAAATAATTATATTAAACACTGCAAGAAATACACAAAGCTATCCCAAGCATTGTAGGATATATAAACAAATACAAAGGAAATTTTGGTCTATTTTGTTTAATAACTTTGGTTATAGTTGTCTGATTTTAATAAAAGACCCCTCCTTTTGTATCTTACAACAAGTGTACTATGGTTCCGGTATAAACTCAATTTTTCAATTTGCCGACAAGATGGTTTTGCCATGCCTTGCTTCATATAATAGTTAAACAGTGTTCTCCCCAGCATCACAGGCAAGCACCATGGTAAACATCCATCATAGTTGGGGGTGATCGGATACTAATTAGGAAACATTTAAATGCCTTTAAAATAGCATTCTGAGACTACAATATAATGTTTTAAGCATCATGGAAGATGCTCCAAGCATCATGAACAACTTTAAGGCATCAAATGGAAAATTCCAAGTATCATGGAAGAAGTTCCAAGCATCATGAAGATGTTCCAAGCATCATAACCAACTTTAAGTCATCAAATGCAAATTTCCAAGCATCTGGAAGATATTCCAAGCATCATGGCCAATTGTCAAGCATCATGGTGAAAGTCCCAAGCATCATATTGTACCATGATGCTTGAAGGACCTGGCGAGAACACTGATTAAAGATATTGCCAGTCATTGCAGTAGTTTCAGTAATAATCAACATACTCCATTTCAGTACCTACCCCCACCCCCCAATTCATAATAGTTTAATATTTCAATTACTGCAGTATCTACAATTGAAGAATTTGACACGGTCCCTAACGTTTACAAAACAAGACTCACTGGATCCACGTCCATTTTCACCTGTGTTAAAGAGTACATCAAAATTTTCAAACATTGGCAGAACACACAAGATTGTGAGTTAGTTATCACAAGATCATTCACAGTAAAGCAATATGCCTAAGAGAGCCTACTACAAAAGGCCCATTTAAGTTGTCGCATACATTAAGTTTTCCCACTACTAACAAAATTAGAACTATGTCATGCTTCCTAAATCAAGTCTCATAATGAAGAATAGGGTGTGGCACTGTTTAGGTCGTGGAAAGAGCCTGGTGGGACCGGAACAGACCAGGATCTCAGGATTGGAAGGTAAGCAGGGCCTTCCAAGTTTCCAAAATCCCAAGAAAACAGGAAATAAATCATCTATGAGAGGCCTTTATATGATACAGTATTTTGGGAAGACAGTTAAGCGAGTCATTTTTCCACTGAACCCCACCTTCCCCCTCCCCTGGAGCAGTGGTTAAATTTTGGTTATGTCGCAGTCAAATTCACAGGTTCTATTACACATAGCTGAGACAAACTAAAATAGTGCTGCTGTCATTAGGCCATTGTATGATAAGCTTTTTAATTTATTGGTTCTGTTGTTTTTTTTTAAATTTGTCATAGCATACTGATGATAAACATGCAAAAGGTAAATCATTTACATTAGTTGTTTTTCTTAAAAGTTTGAGTGTGCCAAAACTGACAAGTAACTGGAATAATTGAATGGAGTGACATATATTTCATTACCATTGGCCAGTGGACTGGTGCTAAACCCTGTATATTGAGTCTACCTAGGATAACTTGAAAAGACATCTTAATGACTGTTCTATTTCATGTTTCCAAGACGCTAATCTTGGAGTCTTGGAAGGTACTTTAAGTTTTCATAGTTACTATAGTACTTCTAGTATACTGAATTGTACTGTAGCAGACACTTAGCACAACAATACTATTAAATATATCTATAACTATAATCTATAACTATTCTCCTGGAAATAATTAATGGTTTTGATTGATATTAACAAATTCTATGTATTTTGTAGAAGGAAACAACCATAAACATTGAGAAGTGTAAAAGGAAGGTGTTGTAAGTAAAAATGTAATCTTAAGAGGGGCGGCATAAGGTATGCTCATGGCATAAGGTTGTGTTTGTGGTAAAAGGGTATGCTTGTGGTACAAGGGTGTGTTGACACAAAGAGCCCACTCTAATAAAAGCTATAAAATTGAATTTTTATTTTGATATTGAATGTCAAATTTAAAAATTTACTAAAAACTATACAGTCTATTCTTCTAAAACTAATCACTTCAAAACTTGAAATGCTCATATCTTTTGATCTACTTATCCAATGAATGACATTTAAAGTGTAGATTATAGCTTATATTATGGTCTATTAGAAGGTACCAATAACTAAATTTTGTATTTTCTTACCATGACACTCATTTTGTGGTGAGACCTCACAAATGTCCAGATTAGTATGAATTTAGTTTTAAGGAGGGTCAGTTTTAGAAGAGTTGTATAGTTATTTTGTAAATTTCAATATTAAAACATACATTTAAAAAAAAAATTCTGATTACAATCTTCTGTACCACTTAAAATCAGTGGGGTTTGTTAAAACTACATATCACCACAACAAGCGCAATTATGTTATTACGATCAATCAAAATAAAGCCTGTTTTCCTGTCGATGGAAAATCCCCAAACCACTATTTCAAATGGCGTTTTTGATTGAAAGATAATGATTTACACAACGATCGACAGGAAAAGGGGTCACTTTCGATGTTAGTCTTGACATCCAAAAAAGTTAACCATTTGGATTATCAAAGTTTCACCGAGTCCAACTTTAACGATTTGCATTGTTAAAGTTGGGTGCTTGCCAGGCAGCATTGCCCGCAGCAGAATTTACATGTTTTGGACCTAGAAATAAACACACATTTTTCAATTACTCACAATTTTATGAGTTGTAACTTGTTTTAGAACATAAAATATACAAAATCCGAAAGGTCCACTAATCAACTTCAAGTAATAAAGTATAATGCATACTCTAAGCAATGATTTTGACATAAATTATATCATCATCAGGAATCATTCCTGATGATGACATAATTTATGTCGAAATATTGAATCTTGTCACGATGGCGTCTATCTCATTGCTTGGAGTATGCATTATACTTTCTTACATAAAATACACAACTATCTAATATATGAAAATTGTAGTTGAAAAGTTCTTTATATTTGTCACGGAGATATACAAATTTCATTATGCACAGCGTAGTAAATAGTGCAAATATAGCAGTCCAGCATGATTTAATTTTATTGTTAATTTTTGAACTTTTTTATAACGATTTAAAACTCTTTTTAAAATTGGCGATTTTGGAATAACGATCGACAGGAAAACAGGCTTAAGGCTCACTTTGTTAGATTATGCCTATGATATAAGTGCAGGAATGCCTCAAAATATATTACAACTTACATTGAAGCAGAACGGTGTAAAGCCTTCTTCCTTCCAATCACAACTAAAGCTAACATATTTCTTTCCTTGTTTTTTCTGTGCCAGTAGCTCCTTCCATGCTAATGGCTTTGTGCACAGTTTATACCTGGTGGATACAATTTTCAAATAATTAGAACTCATTAGTTTAATATTTAATTTACTAAACTTCTAGAATTCCATCACAAATAGCCATTAAAGAATTATAAGCCACTGTTACATAAAGGCCTGTATTCTTTGTTTTGATGGGAGACTACTAAACAGGTTTTGATAGCTCACTGACAACAGAGTTGAAATGAAATTACCAGACTACAAAAACATATTTTTACCAGCTATGAAAGCAAGCCTATCAAGGGCGAATGCCTGACTGAACCCTCCCAAATAATAAATACAACTAGTAAAATAGCCACTCGGTGGGATGTTAAAAAAAATAATACAAATTGTAAGTATAATGCATACTCCAAGTATTGAAAACATGCCACCATGTTGGGATTCAATATTTTGACACAGGGGTCATCATTCCTAATTATGAAATGTTAAATTTTTGAATCCCAACACGTTGGTATGCATGGTATGCATTATACTTTCTTATCTAATGTTTATCAGTAGTAGTATATTGAATTAACCTTTTTACTACGCAGTGTTATTCCAACCTCTGTGCGGGACATGTTTGCACAGAAAATAGGTAATTTACAAATAAATGCCAAAAAATACTAAGAGATTATCTCAAAATTTTTTTTTTTTAATTTTTGGGTGAGCAAGATGTAGACTTATGGCAGAAGGGAAAAAAAATCTGTAACTTGCATAATTATGACATCATGAAGTCCATTTTGAATTTAATGAATAGGGTTGTTTACACTGGATCATGATGCAGATACATATGATGAATAGAAATATACAAGGTTTGTATTGTTTTCATCATTTTTTAACAAAACAAACACAAATTAACATTTGTTGTTAAAATCATAAGAAATATAAAATTTTCAAATAAATCAGTTTCAAATATAGAGGGCGTATAAAGTGAAGGAGATTTTTACCAATGTTGCAAATATCTCAAAGTTTATAGGAAAACTGAAGAGGGCAGGTGCAGTATAGGCAAATATTTGTAAAGAACTATTTATTTTGGGCCCAAAAGTACCGGGCCCATGCTATTCAAAAACCTCTTTTTGGGCCCAGTACTACCAGGCCCACGTAGTGTAAGAGTTAATACTACAAATGCTATTCAGCACAAATTCCATACCATTAGCTGCTTGGTGGGTCTACTGTTACACCTGTCTATCTTCATCCTTTTGGCTAGACCTAGTAGGGGAGGTGAATATACTCGCATAGCTACACTTATATTGAGTCTCTCTTTATACATTTGGGTAGGCTTATTAGTAGGGGAAGGGGCGTATACTTACATAGCTAATAGCATGTTTAAGTGTATATTACTTACTCTCCTTTGGGTTTTACATATATATCCTGAGTGTGTGCCACATAGAGAGGAACCGGGAACCTCTTTCCTGGTTCAACCACGCCAATGTTCCGCCAGGATTTATTTTCATTGATGTAAACTTCAATTGGGATCGAAAAATGGTTAAACATCTAGAAGAAAAAAATAATTTAAAAATTATGTCTCTTGAAAAGTAAGGTTAATTGTGGCAGAGCCAAGCCAAAGGAGGCATAAGTCGAAAAATTAAAAATTAAGTTATATATAAATTAGGATACTACACATTATTATCTTTTCACTTGCAAAAATATCAGTTTAATATGTTACATGGCGAAGTTTGTACAATCAAAGTTTGAACATTTAGAATGCAAGATTTTGAGAAAGCTGCCTTGAAAATACTGTAGATACAGTATATAAATATGTGGGTGGATTATAAGATTGTTGTTGGTCAGTCCATAGGGGAAAATTTAAGAATGGAGTGGCTTAGCAGGCTCAAGTCCCTTAAAATTTAACTGAAAAATATTTTTTATATACATTGCAATCATAAGAGTAATGAGACCATATAGGTACCCAGGAAGCAGGGCATAATAGTTGAAATAAAGGGTTTATTGCTTGTTAAAATCAAATTGGGGCCCATACCTGGCCTAGGTCATGAGTTTAGTTTTCTCCCCTCTCTCCTTCGTCTCGGATCCCATTATACCCGTACCAGGTGTTTTAAAAATTCATTAATTTCCAAGTCTATTAAACTCTTTAAAACCCAAGTTTCTAGATAAATGTCGTGTTCATTGTAGTATGATAAATGTAATATTTTTTTAAGTAGGTTCATTGCATGTCTTAAATTGTACATATAATTATTAGCTGATCTGCTACATAGCAGATCAGCTATTGTTGTTGTAAGAGATCTTATTATTCCCATTTCTTTCCGGCCATT
>JAOTQE010139071.1:0-11757 GCA_025631205.1 Nesometra sesokonis | reverse complement strand
ATATTATTTGTATTTTAAACACTCTGTGGAAATGTTAATGAGCACTGATCAATGTTTAAATAAATGTAAAAAAAAAAAATTTCTTTCAAATATTAATATAATTACATATATATATTACATACTTATTATAAAAAACAACAATAAATAAGTTTGATTTTATTTAAACTATTACTGTCATATTATTTTTCTAGTCGTGATAATCTTATCGAAGAATGAACGAAGAACAAAAGATTTCTGAATTCGGTCAAATTTCAGATGTGAAATTTTAGATAATTTAATTTGTTTACCATGAAACTGAAGCCGACCTAAATGTGATTTCGTAATTCAATTCTCCGTATTGTATGCAATATTCAGAATTACGTATATTATGTAGTATTCTATATGCTAATGAGGGCCTGCGTATTCCCGTGGTACAAGGAGAATGCCTCAAAAAATCTGTCCTCGTGGATTATGATAAAAGTTTGGATGAATGAAGCAGTGGATCAGTGGGGTTAGCCTTGTGGAAATGCACGCTAATTACTCATTTTAAAATCAGTATTGATTTTAACTAACATGATTATCTCTAATTGCTAACAAACTTATAAAAATATGATCTGTGTCAGTCAAATGCTGTGACTGTAAACGTGTAAACTAGGGAATTGAGCTAGGATGAGCTATAGCCAAACTAAAAAGACAGCTTGTGAGAATAATGATGGCTTGTAAAGGAGAACTAAGCAACCTATTTTAGTTGTTTGTTAGTTTAATCTGTAATATGTGGCAGTGCCAAGCCAAAGGGGGCATAAGTCAAAAAATTGAAAATTTAGTTTTTTATTGATTATGAAACTACACATTATTATCTTATGAAACTACACATTATTATCTTAAACATGCTCTGTATTAATTTTATATATGATTTAATCAGATTTTCCAGACAATTCTTGGTAGTTTTTTTCTTAATTCCCTTTCCTTATGTTGTATATTCTTCCGCAAACTACTATTTCTTATTGCAGGTGCCTCTTGTTTGTATCTGCCTAGAGGTAAGGCATGGAAAAAATTACAGCCACAGTGGTCCTTGAAAAATGGATGAGAAAGAATTGAAGCACATACAACGAAGATGTTTTGTTGCCCTATAAATAACAGAAGTAATTCTAAAATACAATTGATACGGATAGCGAATGATAACAAACCTTTAATGAAACTGTCAGCATGCCACAATGTATCGATGTATTTACTTGACTTAATGAGAGCAACACCGATTCATTATATGTTACATTTTTAGAGAGACAGGATTCTTAAGAAGAAAGTAGTATAGACATAAATTCATGTAAAGATCACAATTGCTCAAGATGGAAGCCTATTAAAAATATACAAACCCAAATGTAGAAACTTTAAAAACAGTATTCTCTCCCTAGAGTATCGTACTCCCTTAATTCAAGCAAAAGGCGTTGAATATTTAGTGACTGACAGTCGAAGATCCATGCGGCAAACAGCGTTAAGCTAATGCGGAAGCCATTTCGCAAGTACATTACAGGTCGTTTGTTAATTTCAAGTTTAACGTAAGCTGTTATTAGGACCAAAGGTCATCGTTAATGACCATCAAGCAAATGCCATTGTCTTCCTGTTCGTACTTAAAAGCTTCTCAAAAATGCATCCCGAATAAACTCCAATAACCAACTTGCTTTTAAGGCATAAAATATTTTTATATTTATATCCAAATCGATATTGCTGTGTATTTCAAAGCGATGTACTTCAACAAGAAATATATAAAAAAATAGTACATACTTTCATTGATCATAATATAGAAATTCTACTGTATACTGCTGTATTTTAGCATGTTTCAATTTGACAGAAAATACAACTGATGAAAAATGGCAAAATATCCATGTTTTTTAAGTGATAATTTGACAAGAAATGAATAAAAAAACTGGAAAGATTTCCATTGATCATAATAGAATTTCAACTGTATGTTGCTGTATTTTAAAGTTCTGCAATTTGACAGAAAATACAAGTAATACAATGAAAAATGACAAAATATGCGGGAGTGTAACAAATTGTAATTCTGACATTACTAATGCACTGCAAAGTGACATATAGTTATGATTAAAGATACTTCTTTTATGTAAATGAAGAATGAAAACTGAGAAACAAGGCTCAAGGCAATCTAGCGTATTATACAAAAATCACAAGACCTATAACATTGCATTAGGGCAATCGTTAAAATCCTTGCAAAATGAAAATTATGAAATAAAAACAGTGATATTTAGTTTAAGGTTGGAATGCCATAACGTGAGAATGAGGTTTCATAGACATAAGTTAAAGTTGAAAGATAAAGGTAATCTATCCCAGGATAATGCTACAGAGAAAATAAATAGAAAAAGAAATTCATAATTATGCAGTAAATTCTAGTTATGTAAAGTTGAGATAAAAATCTTTAACACATATTAAACTATACTATAATTAAATTTAATCATTATTGGAATAGCAATACTATACTAAAAACATAATTATACAGCGAATTTCAGTTTGGTAAAATTGACATACAAATTGTTAATCAACATTAAAAAGCATTATTCAATCAAATTAATTTTAAAGATAATATTTATTAATTGTTTATTGCATAAAAAATATATACAAAATCCATGAATATTTAGATTTCTCTAATTTGAAGTAGCAATAATACAGAGTAAAAATATAATTTTGCAAAAAAAAATCAGTTCCGATAAAGATGAGATAAATATAATTAGTCAATAGTAAAAGCAAAGCATTATTAAATTTGATTTCATATTTGAGAGTTGCTTAGTAACCACTAGAAGCAGCAGTGGTAACATTTAATATAGTTACCCTTAGCAGGGGTGAGGGAATTTAATTTTTTTACACTTGTCCCAGGGCAAGAACTTTTGAAAAATTCACTTGTCCGAAAAATAATTTACTTGTCCGCTATTTTGCAATACCTAAAAATACAAACTAAATTTATACTTATGAAATAAATACGGTACACTAGTACTGTACATCAAAGTTTGGGCTATTCTATAACGTACTCTCAAAAGGTGGATTTCAGGGTCTAGGCTTAAGCTGAAAATGTCCACAGACAAGTGGGTCCCATAAATTTAGTTGTCTGATTGTAAAAAACACTTGTCCCTGGCGTCGGGCAAGTGGGTTTGCTCAGACCTGCTTTCCCAAGACTGATCACCCTTCGATCGTGTTAATTTTGTTCGGTTTTCTGGACAATTGGTTTATGCCTCATTGGCAAGGGACTTATTTTGGTAAAATTAACAGCAATGCTCTACAAGTATACATAGGAAAATACAGCCAATTATTAAAGCATTAATAACATCAACAGACAGGGTAATTATATATTACTTTACTAGGTAGTTTTCTGTGTTACTAGGCAGATCTCCCTAGTAATTTAACATGGTAGATCTACCAAGTCAGAGGGTGTTATTTTTTTCAAAGGGTAACCCTGTCTGTTAGTTTAGTTAGTAAAATATACCCAGTTTAAAACTTGCAGCCAAGAAGCTAGTTTAAACCGGTTTGGAAAGTCCAATGCAGACAATGCGATTCAGGAAAACTTCATATTAAATAATGGCATCATTGGTCACTTGGGCGATCCATGAGTGGTGACCGTGAAATATATGGTTCATTTTACAAAGTTTATCAGAGCTTATGGAAAAACTAACCATGAAAAATAATCCTAGTGCTAACAATGCCAACAAAGATTTACTGAAGCTTTGAAATGTTGTCTTGGTAAAATATTCTCTTTTTAAATCCAGTGACATTGTGCCTTTAGATTGTCAAATTTGTGAGGTCTAACCACAAAATGAGTCTCATGGTAGAAAAATCCAAATTTGAGTTAATGGTACCTTTTAATACAGCATAATAGAGTTGTAATCTACACTTTAAATGACATTCATTGGATAAATAGATCCAAAGATATGAGCATTTGGAATTTTTACGAATGGAAACACTGTTTTGAGAAAATCACCCATAAAGCGAAAAATAAATAATTAAAAGAATATAAATCTGACAGAATCTGCATGAAGGACACTTTGCTGTATGAAAATTGACCTAAAAAGTAAATTATAATGAAAAATAGGTGTCATAATACTCTATAATTGATTAAAACAAAATTTCTCAAAAAGTTGATCTGGCCTATGATGTGATGGCATCACTTTGTTACCTAAGGTTTAATGGGTTCTGGGTTTAAAGACTTTCAAGCGGGTTTGGCTTAGCATGGAAGGTGGTTTTCTGAAGAATCAGTTTCAGCAGATTTGACTGTGTTATACCAACTTCTAAATTAAACTGATTAACAAAGATACAATATTCTCAATGCATTTCATTCGAAGTAAAATCTCGCTTTTGTTAATCAAAGCAATCTTGATGGATTTGATTTTGTATTGTTCTTTTTGCTTTGTTGTCACATTTCATTGAATTTCAGGAAATGAGGGTAGCCAAAATAACGGACGAGTACAGGTGAAATGGGAAGCCTTGAATTGATAAGATCAATATGCAAATTTAAATCTCATTTGTATATATTGTAAATTAAGGGTAGGGATAGGATCATTATTTAAGGTACCCTTAGAAAAAAATACAATCAGCTATCCCAAAATCAACGACATAAATCTATAACTTTGTTATCATTTTATTAATTAAATATTTAATTTGATTAACATTAAAATAAAATTAAGCAAATAAATAATACTGTAATAATATTCTAAATGTTATATCCAGCCTTTTTATATTAATAAAAAAGTAAGTTTAACAAGAATGATAAATCAGAAGTGATTAAAAATAATTAAAAAAATTTTTTTTTGGTTTTCATCACCAGGGGTCAGAATTCGATTGTCACATTAAAAAAAAATACTGAACTTGATTTAAGTACAAGGATAATACATTAAAATAATCTAAATTAGCATATTTATTACTTTAATTTGCATATCTGTATCCCTATGACAACCAACTAGGCAAGATTTTATGAAAATAAATTTAAATGAAAAAATATTAAAATAACCACAATTATTCGAATTATTCAAAAGACAAAACCATCAAAATTTGCACACACAATAATTTAGACCAACCTACCAGGCAATGTCCATACAAAATCAACTTTTGAAAATAATAACTACTGAGAGAATAGAACAAAATTTACTGTCTCATCAGAAAAAAAAATGTAAATTTGGATGTACATAATGCAGAAAAATTATGGAAATCCTCAACCACACCACATGAATAATACAAAAGCAGTAAGACCACAGATTTATCATTTTGTTTTTTTTTCGTAGAATGAATACTGCCTAGAAACAATAGGCATACTGCATCACTCAAGCACAATGCAAATGTCAAAGTGATGCCAAACAACCATGAAAATTCAAACAAAGACGAAACGTTCATATGCAGTCAATCATAAAAAAGTAGTTGTTTTTTGCAAAATGAATGACTATTAACAGTTGGTATCTTTGGAACTATTTTATATCTAAAAAAATAATCAGTTTACAAGATATAAAAAAACATAAATGTCATTTTAAATTAATCTGACAGATATCAATTGTTCACTTTTTAAAATATGCAAACTTTTTTAACAACTAAATTTTTAAATTTACTAATAATATATATGTATAAAACTTATAGGACCCTATTATATAACAAACTATTAAAATAAAATAAAATTGACTTTTACAATCTGTACACAAAATTTATCCTGCACCTTCTACTTTAACTACAACTACATACACAATGAAATATTTTAGAATATTTTTTGATTATTAAAAAAAAACTACAAAAAACCTCGACAAAAAAATAGAATATTTCCTGATGTCAACCTGCAAAATGATGTATCTAGTTAACAACTGGTATCTATGAGTTTAGGCAGACACTCATGACGTACCCTCGCGATTCCACCTACCTACGGATCCGTGAGAGGCCCACACGACGATCTGCTTCCATGTTGCTGTGTGCCCGACAATCTCTACTAGCTACCTACAACAGGCCTCACTCCTAGCTTACAATATGAATGAATTAATTATGCAGATGATACACTTGTTCTCATTGGTTGATTTCCTTTCATTACCATGACAACTAACTAGCAGATGTTGTAGATTTCTCCTTTTGTTCACAAAAAAGTTCTGTGCAATCACAGGCTGCTAATGCAGTACTCTGATTCGACCAATCAGATCATCAGTACACAAACCGATAGCTTTTAATAAATAACCAAGAACAAATTAATATCTTTGCCACATGTGTCATTGCTATTCAGTTTAAGCTGTTCTATTCTTTGTCTATGCTTTCTATACACTGGGATATTAAGTTTGTCACAGACCAGCTCCGGATAAACTACCACATTAATTAGTGCAACTACCGATATCAGCTACACCAAAATATTAAAAAACAGAAACAAATTTTTACAGAAAAAAACCTCTAATTACTAACCCACATTAAGAATAAGGCAATTTGTCTTGACTTAAAACAAATTACATTATTTTTGTATTACTAACAATCAACCTTACAAAATATGTTTTGCAAAATAGTTACTAAGAATTCCATATTTAAATAATTATGAACAATAATTATATAACTACTAAACAAAAAAAAATTATTTTGTTATTTAAATATTAAAACAAAAAAATTATAGAATTAAAGGAAAAATTATTAGAATGTATAAATTATCTATTTCCTTAAATATTAATTAGAATTTAATTAAAGCAAAAAATTAAATTATAAAAAAAATGATGTACTAAAAGCCAACAAATCACGCAGTAGGTATAATTAATGATGGCTAAAACAGATTATATTATATACCTTGTACTAAAATGAAGATTATTGTATTGGAATATCCATATTACTTTCACTACAAATCATATAAAATTGTCACCACTTTATCCATACCACTGTGTAATTGCATAAGATGAGCCATAAAACAATGGTCTGTATGCATGTAATTACTAGTCTTGTTGCAACAACATGTAATGGTTAAGTGAAGATATTATGCTTTGGTCTCATAAGGTATATGAATTATCACTGTAAACAGGGGCAGATTCATGGTGATGTGAAAGGAAGGGTCACACTATTTCAGACTGTGAAAGACATGTTCTCGGTTTTACATTGTGCAAGCTGTATGGTCGAGAAGTTGAAGCAGGGAAACCATAAACCATGCATAATATGTATATTTATATATGTATGTATATATACATTTTTTTTTTTTTTTTTTTTTTTTTCTTTTTTTTTTTTTTTGCTCCTGTCTTTTTATCTGCAACCTAAGTTAAAACCCCACATTGGTAAATATTTTGCACATTGTTCCCATGTTGGGTTTTATTTTTCCCATTACTGTTTTTATCGCACTGAATATACAATAATTAAGTAATAAAAAGTAAGGGGAAGGGCCAAAATCAACAAGCTAAAAAATTAAAGTTACACTCCATGGGACATGATTGAACTTCGAAAAAAATGAAATTAAAACATAATTTAAACTCTAAAAATGTACTTTATTAAGTATTGCACAATATGACTAAAATCGTGGCTAAAGTTTAAGAAAATGAAGGTTATGGGTTTGATTCCCGCTATGGCAAGACGTTTTTTTCCTTCACCCAGATCCATTGAACAATAACTTAGCAGTACCAATTTTAAGGTTTGTTCACAAGAATATTTGATACAGTTTATTACCATTTTAAATCTATGTCAAATATCTACTGCAGGGCCGTACCCAGAACTGTGCGTGGGGAGGTGCGAGCGAAGCGAGACTTAGGGCTGGGGGCCAGGGAGCCACAAAGGGCTCTCGGTTGGGGTTGAGGAGCCAAAGGCCCTTAGGAATGTTTGCATTTTTATGGTTTAAAACACATTTAAATGCATAATTTGAGACAAAAATAGGGACAAAATTGTATTTATTTAACATTAATTTCAGCAATATTTATTCATTTTTGTTTTCAACCTTTTATTGGTTGGAAAAAGTGGACTTTTGGGAATTTGGGGAGGTGCATCTGCACCCAATGCACCCCCTGGGTACGGGCCTACTACTGTATACCATGTATTTCTTTTCCATTGTGAGAATCTATACAGCGGATAATTAGGACATTTGCAGAGGTATGCACTCTCGGAGTGCCCTCTAGTTAGCGACTACTTTCAGTTGTATTTCTCGGATATTTATCAGTATTTCATTTCTGGGGGATAATTTTAGAAGAACGCAGTACTTGGATGGTATAAGGAGGGAGAGGGGTTTGGGGCACATGCAAGCTGTGCCCCCTCTAAAACCTTCCCCTTTTAAACAGAGATGAAGAGAACTGTAAGAAGGCCAAAGATGATGGCTGTTCTGTGTTGCATCTGGATTGTTGCATATTTATAAGTTGTCAACTTGCCAAAAAGTTCTTCATTCAAAGAAATTGTAAACTAGAAAAAATTGAATGTACTAGAAATTGGTAAACTTCATGGAGAAATAAAAGTTCAAAAATGTGATTGATAGAAGAAGAATTGTATTATTCAAAGAATTTATCATTTTGTAATAATTTAAATTGTTATTAATGACTGTATTAATTCAGGTAATAATAGGTCATTATTTGTGGCAGATCCAAGTCAAATGAGGCACAAGTCTCAAAGCTAGTTTTCCACAACAGGCAGAAATAAAAAAAAGATTTTTTTTTTTCAAATTTTATTTTATTTTAAAAACATACAATTTGAAAATTCAACTCTCATACTACATTAACAATTTTCAGGTAAATAATCACAAACATTCAAAAAATGCAATTTAAAATTATTCTTCTTAGTCAATATGTAAGAAAGTTTCAACTGTAGTTTTCTCGAAACTTACAATTTAAATGTTCGATTCTTGATTGATCATAACTTTGCAAAGAAAAATTTTATAAAATTGATATTTTTTGCATGTAAAAAAAACTCAATTTTCAATTTTCCGACTTACGTCTCATTTGGTTTGGCTCTGCCACATATTAAGTTCAAATTGCTATTAATGATAGTATTAATTTAGGTAATAATAGGTCTTTATTTTATACTAAGCAAAGAATGGACTTGAATAGCAATAAAGGCTGCCATTAGTTTTGTATATCCTAAGGATCTCAATCATGATTAATAATAATACTAATAAATTTATCATAAAATATTTTAGGAAAATTAAAATATGTAAATGAATAACTTTTCATTGAATTACAAGCATTGTCATTAATGAAATAAATTTTTAAATAAATGAGAAGAATTGTGAAGATTTTTTTTTCTTGAAAATCATTTCACAAATTTTTGGTTCACTCAAAGGCGGACCTGCGAACCTCATTCCTTTTCTTGATGGAATTGTTGCAACTAGGACATTAAAAGTGTTCAGCATTGCCAGTTTGCAATGTGTGTGCACAGAGCTCCCAAGTCTCCAGGATTGGCCTGGAGTCTCCAGGAATTTCACCTGATCTCCAGGGCTCCAGGAACACAATTTTCTCCAGGGATTTGAATTTTTCCAGATTGTCTCCATGTTTTTTAGTAAATCAGCAACATAATTGAAAGAAATATGTAGTGTTTTTTTTATTTATTTGAACACTAAATTGTGTTTTGAAAGTTCCCTGCCAAGAATTGTACTCAATATATCAACACTTAATAGTAAACCCCTGTTATTTGTAACAATCAAAGTATTGTTGTTTTATTAAATTTTAGATTCCCATATAGTACCTAAAAACAGTTAAAAATGCTGGTCGACAAAATCTCCAGGATTTCTGGTTTCCCAACTTGGGAGCTCTGTGTGCACAAACTGTGTGTAAGTATAACTAAAACTCAACATATTTGACAGAGCCAAACCAAATAAGACATAAAGTCGCAAATGATAGTTTTTCTACAATAGGCAGAAATTTAATTTTTTTTTTTCAAATTGTATTTTATTTAAAAAAATCTACAGTTCATACATTAAACTTTCATACTACCTTAACAATTTTCAGATATATTATCAAAAAATGTTAAAAAAATACAATTTAAAATGACCTTACTTTAGTCAATGAATACTGATAAACAATTTTCAAATGCAGTTTTCTCAAAACTAACATTTTAAATCTTTGCAAGGAAAGATTTTTTTTTTTTGCATGTTAAAGATAATAATGTGTAGTTTTATAAACCATAAAAAGCTCAATTTTCCATTTTCCCGACTTATGTTTCATTTGGCTTGGCTCTGCCACGTTACTATTTTAGGTCTGAGTGAACCCAGATCAGAAACTTGCATCCGTTGCTGTTGCAATCCGATCTAAGGCATCTAGCATCAAGTTTGGAATGAACATGTAAAAAAAAAAAATGTGTACACATGAACAAAAAATAACCATCAGTATTTAGTTAGGACCATGTGAAGAAACTCAGAATATTACATCAGTTGAGCCTTAGGTAGTGGTGCTGTTAGGTTGTGGGTAAGAACCTAATTTGCAGCCAGATTCGAACCCGGACCTAGGGATTGGAAGGCAAGCATAATAAGCATTAAGCTACAGCTATATTCAAATTCAAGGTAGCCATCCCTTTGAAAAAAATAACTCTGTTAACATGGTTGATAATGGTAGTGACAAGTTAGATAAAGGTAGTTAACCGGGTTAACCCTATAAAAACTCCCATATCAAGGGATACTACCAAGGATATGGTCAGAAATGCTCTACAAGTATACTAGAAAATACAGCCATTTTTTAGAATAAACCTTAAGGCATTAATAACATCAACAGACGGTAATTATATACTACCTTACCAGGTAGGTCTTTGTGTTACTAGGTAGATCTCCCTAGTAATTTAACATGGTAGACCTAGCTGGTCAGAGGGTGTTATATTTTTCAAAGGGATATTTACAAACAACTTTTCGTGGTTGTCAATATCATATGAGATACATGACATGCCCATATTCTGTGAACTCAGAATCCAAGATCTGACAAACGATGAAGACTACCTACAAGATCTGAATACAGTATACAAAAAAAAGCAATTGTCATTGACCTTGCCAATATTAATAAAAGAATAATGTTCAATAAAATATCTACTAAAGTATTATGATCTAAATTTATGTTGAATATTCTGACATATATAGACCGATGACTCAATTAATTTATCAAAATACAATAAAACATGAACTAAAATATTTAAATAAATAATTTAAATGATACTGTATAACCTTGAACTTTAACCAAAGAAAATTTACAACAGTAGATAAAATGTTTTCTTTAATTATAATTTCAGCAATGAGAAACTGTTAGTAATGTATTTTCATTAACAAATAATTTAATTGCAAAACTGTGGAATGCAGTAGTAAATTATTACAAGTGTATAGTTATTTTTGTTATTGCTGATAATTAACCTTATTTGTAGGAAAAAAAAATAAAATTTTAACACAATTATCAATTTATACAATATGTAATGAAATGAAATGAAATATTTTAATTATTATCAAATTATTTGTTTATCAAGTTATCATTAATTTAAAACTTGGTAATTAATAAAACTTGTTAAACGCTAACTATCACGTCAGTACAAGTGCTATACTAAAAGATTCTACACAAATGAATGTTGTCATCTTAATCAATAATGACCTTGTGTAACAAGTAAAATAGGAACAAGTTTGGTTGTGGCACTTTTTTGTAAAAACAATTCTTGTTTAAAATAAATTGACTAAATTCAGATTTAATAGTAATAATGTACTTCAAGTTTTAATAAACCAAAAGGAAATGAAATAAACACTAAATAACATTTTAAACATATTTTCATGTAAAAATGTTTAATAGAAAGCAAAAACACGGGAGCGGTGGCCACCGGAGCCTGGACGCCGGCGGACAGCCTTGAAGC
>JAOTQE010139060.1:0-11757 GCA_025631205.1 Nesometra sesokonis | reverse complement strand
ACCGTGCGTGATGTCACGATTATAGACCGTCTTAAGCTTAAGACAGTCTAAAGACCGCTTATAGCAATCCGCCCCTGTAGTGAAAGGTCCTTAATGGTTGGATGTTCTTACTGTTACTGTCTGCGGGTCTCATCTGTTTATTTTCAAGGAGAGGCTCAAAACCCACTTATTCAGATCATTCTAACTGTTACCTCTTTGTTCCTATTTATTTTTTTTCTTTTGTTCACCTTTTCATTAGACACTTGTGAAAGTGCACATATAGACTGTATTATGCACTCTATAAATGGCCAACAATACCAATAAAAAGATAGGCAGAATCTATAATTTTTGTCATTTTTTAGTGCAAAAATGTTATTGAACAATTTTTAAATACACTAATTTCAATTCTCAAGTTATTAACTTTCATTTTACTTTAATATTAACAAGCCAATTTCAAAATTAACAGTTATGACTTTTTGGTCATTTTTAAGTGACAATACATTTTTAAACCTTATTTTATTTTCATTGTACCTCTTCCATTTTTTAAAAGTGAGAATAAAAGTATTGACTCCAGAGTCTACATACATATTTAATTGAATTATTACTCTATGTACTACTTACCATTATGTTAACTGAGTTAGATCTGTTGTTAGATTCTAGCAGTCCATTCAACCTGTCTATATCTGTTGAGGTGATTGCAGGACTAGTTGACTGAACAGGAGGAGTCGTCTAATAATAATAAAACAAAAATTACAAAATTTGTATTATGTGTTCGGTAGTTTTTGGATAACACTAGAGGCAGACTATAGAGCCAACAGTCAAATCAAAAGTGGTATTGAAAATATTAACATTTTTTTTATTTTGTGTCTCATCCAACAGCGAGTTCTCTTGCTACCTACAAGATGAGATCTATGCCATTCTTTCTCCACCAAGTATCAATATGAGGCTTAGGGAGTGTCGTTGTTAAGTTATGGGAAAGAAGCTGATAAGCTGCCGGGCTAGAACCAAGGACCTCAGGATTGGAAGGCAAGCATGCTAACCACCCAGCTACAGCTACTTAAATTTATTAATTAATAGAAAACATATGAATTCAGTTTGAAGATTGAAAAATAAGGAATATGAGGTTTACAAAATCACAGAGGAACACTGTTAAAGAACTACTTATACCAAAGTAATTAAAGGAAGGAGCAAGGCGACAGAGATATCATCCTTCCATGTATTATTCCATGTATATCAAGGAAACCATGTCCAAGTGAAGATATGCAGGAAAAAACCAAATTCTGAATATTAATTAAGAGGCGTGTGTTACGGCACATTTTGGTAAATTGCATATTTTGGTAAATTACGTATAATAAGTCTCAAGCCCACCAATGGGTTTTAGTCCAGTTACTAAAATGTGCAAATTGTCCAAAATGTGCAGTCAAATCCACTTTTAACTGCACATTTTGGCAACAGTTGATCTCGTCAGGTATAGGTGCTCTATCGTCACATTTTGGTAACAAATTTCTATTACCAAAATGTGCAGTTACCAAAATGTACCGTAACGTAGTTACGGCACATTTTGGTAAACAGCACATTTTGGTAATTTACCAAAATGTGCAATTTACCAAAATGTGCCGTAACAGGGGTGCCCAAACTAAGAATAACATATGAAAGTCAGTAAATATCTGTTTTGTACAGTCAAATCTCCCACAACTTCCCCATTAAAGACCAAATTCAAAATGAATTTGTCTTCAAGTATACTTCTATTCATATTATAATTTATTAGTGTGTTTTCTAGCTTTGCAATGTTTGGGCTTACACTGTGAAAGCTGTAATTTTCATAAAAATTGACTTTTTAGCCCAACAAACATAATAAAAACATCAAATTTTTATTTTAAAAATAATTCTTTTGGAGTGGTTTGAATGATATTTCAGGCGCGGATCCAGGATCCGACGAAAGGGGAGGGGGGGCGCAACTTTCCAGCCCAGGTGGGCGTGGTCTCCGCTTTTTTCTTGACGAGCAAAAAAAAAAAAGGGTATTTCCCTATTTTGGTATACTTGTTATGACCGTATTTTGGGTATCTCTTGTTGATTTTTGACCCGGCGCACCTAAAATAAGGGGGGGGGGGCGCAACTACGTTTTGGCGAAAATAGGGGGGCGCGCGCCCCTCTGCGCCCCCCCTTGGATCCACGCCTGTATTTGCACTAGAATCCGAAAAAGGTTCACTAATCAACTTCATGTAAGAAAGTATAATACAAACTCTAAGCAATGAGATACATGCCATCATCACAATCCTGTCACGATGGCATTTGTTTGTACAAGCTGTGGAAGGTTTTCTCTTACTTTTCAAGATTTGTGCTCATTCTGCACATATTAATTTATTGTTTTTATTTCACGTTTTATTACACCAAAACCATTTTTCTGCCTTTGTCTCTTGACTCAGTTGAAATAACACCTTCTTCCTCTGTTAAAAACTTAGGAGTTATTATCTAACTTTCCATGAACATATTAGCTCCATTTGTAAATCTGCCTTTTACTATCTTCGAAATCTCAAAAGGATTCGTCCTTATGTAAAAATTCAAAATCATCTGAAACTCTTGTTCACACATTTATTTCTTCAAAACTTGATTATTGTAATTCTCTTTTGGTTGGTTTGCCTTCTGTTTCTATTTTAAGATTACAGAGGATTCAAAATTCTGCTGCACGTTTGTGTTCCCTTACCAAGAGAATGGACCACATTACACCACTTTTCAAACAGCTACACTGGTTACCTTTGCGACAACGGATCACTTTTAAAATCTTTATTATTTGTTTTGAAGTAAATAAATCCAAACAAACATTATATCTTTCAAATCTTTTAAGTTTATACATCCCCACCCGACATCTTCGTTCTGAAAATCAATTTTTACTTTCTGTTCCTAATTACAAGACAAAAACCTATGGTAGTAGAACTTTCTCCCTTGCTGCATCGTCCATGTGGAACAGTATACCTTTATCCTTAAAGCAGTCTGCAAAAATTGAAATATTTAAGTCTAATCTAAAAACATAATTATTTAATTTATAAATCAATCTCTTGAATGTACAAATGCGCTTTTGATCATTTATTTCTATTTGGAATTAGCGCTTTATAAATGTTTTATATTATTATTATTATTATTAATATCCTACTCGAAAGAGGGTGTTTATTCAAGTGAACACAGTTGAGTTTAATCATTTAATAGTAAGTAAAACCAGTTAATGTAAATTTAATTTAAGCCCTGGAAACAGCCCTTGTTATCAGTATTAGATGCTTACTTCAACATCGTTTTCAGGTGGATCCAAGTTGGACAACTTTACAACATCTCCAGACTTGCTTTGCTCATTCACTACAAAATCTTGAAATCTATTAAAGAAATTATTAATCAGAATAAATTCATGCATACATATGAACTAGACACTTAACATATAACTTTACAATAAAATTTAATGACAAAAATCAAGATTATTTAGCTTTATATTATTAGTGAAATGGTGTTGATTTCAACTAATTATAGATTAAATAATCTAAATTTTAGGCATACTATTGTCTTTTGTAAGAAGATTTAATGGTTTGTTGAAAGAATAGAACATAGATTGAGATTTGAAGGCAAGCATTTAAACAGACAAGCTACACTGCCACTATTGATCACTGTGATGATAGTATAAAATAATATGATCTAATACAACAGGGGCAAATATATTTTAATAACGATAGTATATTACAAATGTGTATGTACAAAACAAATGTTGACAGTTTGACCCAGTAGCTGACAGCTATCTGGCAGAAATGTAACAGCCCTGAATGGTATAAATAGATCAATCAAATTCTGCAACAATGTAAAAAAAAAATGATATTTTTATACATAAATGCAAAACAGTTTAATTTTCTGCAAGTGGCCACCATTTTGGCAGTGGTGTATCCAGGTAGTGATTAGGAGTAAATTAGCACCCTATTTCAGAGGAAAACAAATATAATTCTTTTTCATTATAAGCTGCATGAAATAGAGCAAGCAATTAGATGGGGGGGGGGGGGGTTAACTTCAATAAGAAGCCCCCCTTTCACAAATTCCTGGATATTCCTGTGCTTAGGTCTGGGAGAAATGCTTGCAAGGTGGCTAAGATTCTAGCTTCCTAAATTGTGTAGGAACATCTGCTTAAACTTGCATGTGAACTTTTCAGACAATATGGTTTATGAAAAGTTAATTGTCATAAACATTTAAATTTTAAAGACAAAAGTAGCTGTCTACAAGAGGTACTAAACATTTTTTTATGCACAAAAAGGTTCATACAAACCTATGAGCTAAAGGTTTCATACTGTATAAAGTTAGTTTCTAACCATGGGAAATGGATACTGAAACATGGTATAATTGATAGAGAAAAAAGGACCATTTTTACGAGCTTTGATAAAAGCTGAGGTATATAAGTATGGCCGGTCCACACGTGCAATGCGATGAACTCAGCATTACATAATTAATGGTCTAAATTGCTACAGTAGGTACATCAGAAAAAACAGAAGGTCACATAGTCCATGTTTTTGATTAACATACTCTATTTGAACTTGTTGTATTTGAGCTTGTCTAGGCCCTGCTTGAGCTGGTCGTAAGATTCAATCTTGATTAACCTAAGCTGCACTGATGAGGCCTTAAAGCTGAAACGGATCCATTTGCAGATATTTTCAGTCTCCACTTAATTTATTTTTTTCAATCTAAGTCAGATTTCCTCTATGGTTACATTTAAACTATTGTCTTTATTAAGGCCCTATAAAAAAATATTAGTTTATCACACTAGCAAAGTATAAAAACTTTTTTTACCGACGCACTGATTTTGTAATGATCTAATGGTAAACCCAATCATCCATCATTATTTTAGACCCTCGCTAATACTACGACCATATGAACAAGACAGCGCACACCGACACAGGAAAAATCAATCCTTGTAAGCTTAGTTTTTGTGTACATTGTCACGAGTGCGAAAAAATTGCCCGAGAATCGTTCATGTTAATTTATATTAGAAAATTAGAAGCATTTCAAGTGAATATGGTGAATAGGGTGAATATGAAAGAAAAAAATGATTGTTTGAAATAGTAAAATGAGTAAAAAAAAGAGGGTTTCCCCAAAAGTGATGTGCAAGGGGGGTGATAAACTAATATATTAAACATTTTATGCACCTCTGCTTTAACACGCCCTGGAATCCCTCTTCTTCATTTACGTACTCTATTAATCCAACGTCAGCCTCTCTAAGGCCAATGAGGCCGGAATCTCCATCGTTTTCCTCAGCACTCAATGATTCTATGGAATTAATAAAAAAAAACACAATGATTTAAAGCAAATTACCTAAAGTTAGGTTTCATGTCGAAATGTTACAAACAGCAACTCTGTTATTGAAGAGATGATACATTCAAGTAAAATGCAATCCTGTTTGACTGTTAATTCTGCTGTTTAAGAGAACGAATAAAAAAAAATGTGACACCTAGACCCCAATGAAAATAAGCTCTTTTGTTAAACATTAAAGTTAGCTACTCCTCAGTTCATTATATAATATTGTTATGTGTACTTTTCTATTGTCATATTATTGCTTTATATTTCTTTTGTTTTAAATGAATAAAATAAAACTAAGGTCATGTTTAATTATTATTATAACACAATTCTGAAGGTATAAAATTTATCTCATAATTATCCGATTATATTCCGATAATTTTCTGAAAATCGGCCTAAATATAATAATTTTTAACCCTGGGTCAACTTTAGAAATGTAAGTTAATAATAATAATAATAGTCGTCGTCGTCGTCGGCGGCGGCGTCGTCGTCATTATTATTATTATTAAATCACCGAAAGTTAGTAGACTCACAATACATTAATGGTCTGAATTGAGTTTGCGCAGTTCATTTTTTAAAATTGATTTGGTTGGATGATATTTTATCGTATAATCTGAAAATCCTGCGGAAACAAGTCCTAACCTCCAGCATCTTCATGGCATAGAGCGAATGTATTTTGTGCTATATAAGTATCTGACTGCATTATTGTACTATACTACTATTATTATGCAAAATGACATAACTATACCTTCTTTTATGGTAATTATATCAGACTCTTGAAATTTCTCAATTGGTCCAGTCTCGGATGTCGAATCATCACCTAGTAGTCGCTGTGAATCCAGTCTCTGTTTTTTCGGTGATGATCCAAATTCATCCTCCTCTTCATCGTCGCGTTTCAAAATCACACTCTCCTCCATCACTTAATTATTCTAAAAAATGCAGAAAAACTTGTTTAAAAAATTGTTAAATACACAATTTACAAGGAATGTTCAATGACAATAATGGTAACAAAATACAATACTGTATACAGGTTCAATAATTACACACAATAATACTGTGCATCAATGGTGGGGCCAAACTACTGGATCAACAGAGACACAATTCACTTGACACACAGTACATTGTAGTTTGGTGGTTAACATGTAATTATACGTTTTTTGCATTAGGGAGAATACTCGATTTAATTTTCTGGTCAACTTTGGCGTGTAAAATGTGATTCTCAACTGTACTAAAATATTCGGTAAATTTACACGTCAGAGTTTCTATTTTTGGCCCTTGGGTATAAACCAAAAACGAAGCCCTTTCATGTTCTGTACACTTATCAAAATAATGTAGTACAGCAGCCATCACAAAATCGTCTCATAATTAGCGATCAACAATGACATGATTGATGGTTACTCTCCTGACCATTGTGTAGTACAAACTGGCAAACAGTTGGGATTTAAAATAATCAAACTTCAAAATCATAATCTTGCAATAGTTAGCTGCTAAAAGTTCAACATAATACTGGTAAAATACAGTAGCCAAAAATGGAGTCAATAACATAGGAAACACAGATACAGTCGCTGAGCAGAACTAAATTGTGGGCTAGCCACCAAATATTTAGTTCCCCTGTGGAGAGAATTGTTTACATATACTGATTACAGGATATGCTAAAGGTCAAGCATAATTAGTGTAACATTGAATAGGCAACTTAACAGCAATATAATTACATTCATATAGTTATAACTCATTTCAAACTGCACCATTTTTGTCTGTTCAAAAAGTATAATGGTAAGCTTTAGTATAAACGTTTTATATTAATACAAAAAATAATGCAACCAATAGTTATAAACATTGATTATTACATAATCAATTACCTTAAGCATTAAAAGTAAACAAAATTGCCCTAATCCATTTTTTACAATCAAAACTGTATCTCAGTTTGCTAGGCATACCTTATGAACACATCATATTAAAAAATGCTCTGGTGTCACTCAACAGACTCCATTTACAAAAGAGATGTTAAAATGTAACAAAGAGGGTTACTATATTTATAATATTGAAGCTGATCATACCGTATATACAACCGTACCAGTAGATGTTTTCTACATTTAATGTATTGCTATTAGTAGAAGTAGCGGTGGTACTTCATGCTTGACTGAACACATAAACTACCAGCAAATCTCTCTGAAGCTAAACCTCCACCTATAATTAATATTGCACTACAACCTATAGAAAGTATAATGCATACTCCTAGCAATGAGATACATGCCATCTTGACAGGATTCAATATTTGGACATAAATGATGTCATCATTCCTGATGACATAATTTATGCTGCAATATTGAATCCTGTCACGATGGCATGTATCTCATTGCTTGGAGTATGCATTATACTTTATTGAAGTTTATTAGTGGACCTTTCGGACAACCTATAGAGTTATCTACCATTACATTTCAACAATAGGTGGTGCCCTTGCTGTTGAATAACACAGAATGTGGTGAAACTATCTTCGCTGGTTCGCTATGCTAGGCAAAGTGGCATAGACTTACTAAGATATATATGGAAATTTTAGATTTAATGTTACATTAGTAGTTAAATATAAATTTGTGATAACTGTAAGCTTTCAATTCATTCTGATGTTAAATTATTATATTTTAAAATGACTGTAAATTATAAAACAAGAACACCACCTATTGTTATCTATTGTTGTGACGTACTGTAAACAGTGTGGAAAGCTGGATTTCTTGCCTCGAACAAGACATCCATTCATAGAAGCCTATGAACAGAGACTATCTAATGTGGCTGTAAAGCTCACCTAGACCAGTCTAACCTCGGTTTAAAACATTTGGAAATATTATTTAAAGAAGACTTTGACTGTACACATTAAATACTTTTGTATTTAAGTATGTTTATGTTATGTGTTTGTTAAATTTGTACATGATTAAGACTAGGTTTAAAAATGATATTCATAAAAATAATTTAAGTTAACAAAAATAAAGTAAAGGACTGAAAGAAGAAAAGGTAATAAATCATGGAGCGGCTCAAAAAGGTTTTAAATATAAAGTACAGTATGTGTTTATACATAATTTTGGGACACTAATCATCAGAGGCAAAATGTCCAATGAGCCTATCATATTTCATAAATTTTAATTCAAATTTTAGCCTACCCGGACACAATTTGGTAATCCCCGGTACATCCCCGGCCCACTCGGGCATATTTATTATGAATATCCTGCGACACCTCCCGGTAAACACCCCGCCTACCCGGGCGAAGAAATTGCTAAAATCCCCGGCCAATTTTGATGCAAGTCCTGGCCATCCTTGGGTACCCAGGGGCTGAGAATACAAGTTGAGGTTCTTTATTATCTCTGCCATACCTGTCAACCTTGATAAATTCCAAAGCATAAGATCGGGTCAAATTTAACCAGAGGTCCATCCGTCCCCCTCGGGAGACGGATTCTGGTGAGATAATCTCAGGTAAAGTAGTGTAATTGACATATATACTTAAATAAGGCAAATTTCCCCTCCATAATAACATCGTCAAATAAGCCTACATTATGTTCACCCTCTAAAATGCCCCCATCCCACCAAGAAAATAAATAAACACACACAAGTTTCAGGTAATTATAACAGAAAATTTTCGGAAAACCGCCGCAAAACAGCACATACTTTTTTAACTTGGCACATTTGAAACGGTTAACACGATCACCCACACCACTGGAAAATCGGGCCGCTCTTTCACACACTGGATCCGCCTTTGATTATGTATTATTATTATTTTTTACAATAAATTGATATTAGCCTACCTGAATAAAGAATAGATTTAGGCCTGATAACGTTTGACTTAGTACAACGAAAAGTAAACAGTACAATCGTAAATTCAAACATTTTTTATACATATAGGCCTACTACTAAATTACAGTGCCTGCATGGCAGATGGACATGTAAAACTTTTCGAAGGGTTAAGATTGCCTGAATTTTACTTTATTTTTTGCAGTCAACATATAACGTTTTTGCTGATAAGGTCAAGTAGGCCTACCTAGCAAAACAAGTGATGAAATTTCTGGTTTAATCGATAGTGTCCATTTCATAAGGAGAAGCATAGATGTTAGTTTTTCTAATTCATTACAAATTGAAAAACAAACAGAAAAATTTACTCAATTTTTAGTAGGACCCAGGCCTATGCGTAAGTTTTGCCGGTCTTTGTGTAAGACCGTAAGATTTGATTGAAATGCGTAAGACTTACGGCGAATGCGTAAGGGTTGACAGGTATGTACGTGAAACCTACAGAAAGAGGCTTTGTATTCGGTTCCATTTGTTTGGTTTGTTTGTTGGTTTGTATGTTTATAAGGGGCAGATCTAGAATGTTGAGAAAGAGGAAGCACACTTTTTCATTTTTTTCCCCTAGGTAGGGAGGGGCCCCTCCCAAACCCTCCCCCGCTCGGGCCTTCGGCCCTCGGTTTTCGCTCCGCAAAAATTCCTCCACCTGTTACTTAACCTCCAACTGCTATCAATTTTCAAAATGACACCCCTGAGGAAGCACACTTTTTCACGAGCAAGCACATCTCCCCAGTTTTAAGTGGCTTGATGGTTTACGTTATTGGAACTCTAGCCACATCCTATCGTATAAAAAACTATAAAACTACTTTCAACATCAAAAGTATTTTCAAAAAATTTAAGTTTACAATAATTTTTTATAAATTTGAATGTGATTTTCATTTTAATTTTAAACAATTAGTGCCTATCTAGGATAGGGACTGAGCATTTTAGGATGTGTTAGGCCTGTTTTGGAAGAAAACAGTAACATTTATAGAGAAGGACGAAACGACTATATTACTACTCACTAGGCCTACTTCGTGTCCAGTATATGCCAGCCCTAGCACGGCGTGTAGTGGCTAGGCCTAGCCCCTAGAGGTCAGGCTATGATTTGGCGTCTCAAGTCTTAGCATTATATTAGGCCTCTAGTTATAATTTTAGTATTTTAGTAAATTAATTACGTCAATGTATGTTTTATTATTATATATACATATCATATAACGAGTATTTGTAAGTAATTTAAAGATTATAACCTTGAAAAGTTCACAAATAAACAGCATATTTAATTACACCTTCATCCTTTGTTATGGCGGCAGACATCTTGGTTTTCATTTTATAACAACATTATTTGTAACATAGTTAAATTTATAATTTATAATCTTTTGTTTTATCTCATAAAATACGTAATAATTTTAAATGAATATCTCATTATAATATAAAGATATTTTACTGATATATTAAGGAAAAATAATTTAATTTAAGATATTGATTAATAGGAACATTATTTATAAAATACTAAAAATCAAAACATAAGTACGTTGATAAACGAAATTATACAAAATAAATCAAAATAATAGTCATAACTGCAGTCAACAAACAATTATAAAAGCTAATAATCAACAAAATGTTAAGAATTATAAAAATAAAGAAGTTATTTCAAAATTATTAGATATCTATCTTATATGCGCCGTTTGCTGTCAGATGTCAGGATGGCCGAGCGGTCTAAGGCGCCAGACTCAAGGTTATTCCTTGCTGTAAAGGCAATAGGGTATTCTGGTCCCCGAATGGGGGCGTGGGTTCGAATCCCACTTCTGACACACTTTTTTTTTATGTTATTTATTTCGACCTTAAGTGCACTTTGTTTTTTTTTACAATCTAATTATTTTAATTCCTTGTTCTATTTTCTTCATAATAATTAAAACTAAATCTAATAGTGTTTAACATTTTGTTTTATGTCATAATAATAAGTTTGTCTTCCAAGATGACCACGATCGCATAAGTTCAAACAAAGAATAAGCAAATAAAGTTACATCACATGGACAGTGTACAGGTATATTCCATAATTTGAAACATAAAATGTTAAAAATATCCTAATTTGTAATAATGCATTTGTTTCAGTTTACAACTTGTCTGATTTGTAAATATTAAACTGATAGACAAATGGTTTTATATTGCACTTTTATATTTTTTATTAGAACCTCATGGGCGGCGGAAGGGGGTGGGGTGATAGGGACGTGACCCTCCCAGTGACAACTCGGAGGCGGGGGAGTCCCCCTGAAATGTCACTCACCTTCTAAAGAAATAAAAACAGCATGGTAAACCAAGGAGGGGTAAATATGAGCATTGTGGCCCCGAAACCCACCTTCAGGGACCAGGATAGCACAAGTAATAATGCTTTTTAGACGCGGAAAGCGTCTCTATAAACAGCTTTTCAAAAAGTGTCTGTCTGTCTGTCTGTCGGTCTGTCTGTCTGTCGTGTCACGCACGTTTGTGGCGATTTGCGTTGTGTTCTTTCCCTATGTATTGCCTGATAACCAGCATTGTATGGGTGTCACTTTAAATATCTACGATATATGAAACAATTAACTGGTAATACATTAACATTAAAATTGAATTAAAATGTCATTATAAATACTCGTTGAAATGCTTACTTCCTTATTA
>JAOTQE010139049.1:0-11757 GCA_025631205.1 Nesometra sesokonis | reverse complement strand
AATTTCTAGTGTCATCGTCATAACTTATGTATTTCTTCAAGATAAGCAAGTTATTATCAAAATCTAATTTTTGTCATTTTTCAAGTGACAATACATCTTTAATGGGTAACCAATGTTGATTTTGGAGGATAGGGGTGATGTGCTGAGATTTAGGAGATTTAGTGACAAGTCGAGCTGCAACATTCAAGAGTAGTTGAAGCTTACAGATTGAAGAAAAAGACAATCTATGCAATGCTTAATTTTAATAGTCCAATCTTGATGTCACTAAGAAGTTAATTAATTTAGCAGTGGCATCCTCGTTCAAAAATCATCTAACTTGTTTGATGTTACGAAGTTGAAAAGAACTACAGGACAGATGTTATTATATGTGGTTTCATTGACAAAGTAGAGTAAAAAATGACCCCAATATCCCGTACCTCAGTAGAGAGAGTCATGGAGGTATGTCGAACATAGCTTCAATGTTTAGCAGGTTTAAATGGCATTTTTGTCTAATGTACAATCCATAGGGTTGTCTGTTTTGGGGGAACTGTATTTCAACCAATGATTAATTAAAATTATTTTTTCCAAATAATGATCATTTTCAACCCTAATTCCATTGGATTATTCTGAGACTTGAGTCCATTGGGATGGGGCCATGTTGGGTCCTCCTCAATTCGGCAATTAATGGACTAATCGACTTGAAAATTGGCACATATGTAAAAGAAGCCAAGTAGTCTATAAGGAGCAAATACAATTTTAAAAATCAGCCTATTACTTTTTTTAACACGTTGACTGCCAGTGACGATTATACTCGCCAACCGGGTGTTGCCATGTGAGTCAGTGACGAGTATACTTGTCAAAAACAGTGTACCTTTATAATGTTGCTCACAATATATGCATACATTGTAAACTTACAGCCCCTTTAGAGGTAGTTCAGGGAAGATACACCTAGACAATAAACTCGCCACTGGCATAGGCAAGAACATTTCTTTCCAAGTGCCAACGATGAGTATTCGTCACCTAATATTTTCCTGCCAAAATATTAGACATGCTATTTTGATGATATGTGACTAAATAAAACTTAAAAAAAACTATATTTGTACATGTAAACCTGTTCTGGCACACGGGAATGAAACAGGAAAGGGGTCTGGCAGTCAACATGTTATAATAATTAAAACATGCCATCCGATAATGAATTACATGAAACCTGTGTAAAAAAATCACAGTTTTTGTGATGTTTTGAGCAATAATCTACCTATAAAATCAGTTTTGCATTTCGACTAGGGTAAGTAAATCAAAATGTGTGGGACACTTCAGAGAAAAGATTGCATGTGAAATTCCAATCAACAATCGGTATAGATGCACATCTAAAAACCACAGGAGGGGAAAATGGCCTCCCTAATGAGATTAGGGTTAAATTGAATAATTATTTTTCAGTTTCCTTTGTTATAACAAACAAAAACTTTTAAGCAATTTTTTTTTATTATTATTGAATACTTGTATATAGAATGTTTTCTCTTCCCTTTGTTTATCACAAAAATAATACTGTAATTGGTTTTTGAAATTGGCTAAGTAATAGTTTATGAATTTTATTTTAACAAAACATCAACCAATGTTCTTACAAATTCCTGATTATTTTTTCTACCCTACCCTACCCAGTATTAAGGAAAATTATTTTTGAAATCAAGCTGGTAGCAGTATTTGGTGTAATAAATCACGTAAGAAAGGACAGCTTGTTCTAGTGCCGCAGGTAACTGAAATCAGGGAGCAGATACTTTACACGTGTTAAACCCATTACCTTGTTACCAATCTGTTTCTGATGTGCTTTTAATTTTAGTTGTTATAACATTATTGGTCAGGTCATGTTGGTTTTATATAATTTATATTTAATTAATAACATTTTTTATAATGACTAAATTTCCGAATTTATATCCTGTAAATTTGGAATTGAACAATTGTAGGAACAGATACAGAGAATGGGCGCACTTTTATCATTTTAAATTTGACAAG
Source organism: Nesometra sesokonis (assembly GCA_025631205.1). Lineage (NCBI taxonomy): Eukaryota > Metazoa > Echinodermata > Crinoidea > Comatulida > Antedonidae > Nesometra > Nesometra sesokonis. The sequence continues at coordinate 9,768 of JAOTQE010139049.1, read as the reverse complement.
CAAAAAACAGAAATTAAAGGTTTTTGCCCTATTTTGGCATTTTATACTATTTCAGAAATTGATGAATATGTCATTTTTGTGGACAATTTAAGGGGATGTCGTTAATGTAGCAGGGAGCCCATTTACTTTTTGATGGTATAAGGTGGGTTGAGAGTCATGTGTTTGGTGATCCCACCCACAGGATCCTGTGGCATGTAGGGTAACCCGTCCCACCCTGCATCCACTTTTAAGCTAAATCTTATTTTGTAATTTGGATGATTATAATGTACCTAAATTTTAATTATATATTTTACTTGCATACTGTTAGTAGTACTTTATAAATTAAGAATTTTAATAGAATTTTATCAATTTATGTTGTAAGTTGGAGTAGGAGGGACACACCATTCCTGGTGATAGTGGTTCTTGTACAGCTTTTGTCCCTCCACAGCGCTTCTCTTTCTTTGTTTTGTATGTACTGTACATGTGTCTGCTGGAAGGAGTGAAATAAAATAAAAATAAAATTATACAGGTATTTATTACTGTACTTTGTGCATTGTGAACCAAACATGCCTGTCTGTAATACAGTAACTACAGTATTGTACAATGTGAAGTAACAGACTATATTTTACATTGTAACCTCTGTAGACTAATACCTTAGGCTGGTATTCTTGAAAGCGGACTAACTTTAGTCCAGAACTAAATTCAGATTTAATCCAGGAATGATTATAAATGGTATTCTCGAAGGTGACTTAATTTTAGTCCAGACCTAAATCGTTTACTAAAGCATTCTAAATTTGATTTGCTGAAGAGGCAGGTTTTTGGATAGTTCATGATCAACTAGTGCTGTTCTAAGGTTAGTCCTGGACTAACTTTTGAGAATACCAGCCTTAGAGAGTACCTTGTATACAGATGAATCTCCACTCATTCAAAAGCCTGTTGTTCCTATCTAATCAGTGCATTTATTACCTGTAAGCAGCCACCTTCCGTAAGCGGCCACGGACGTTTTTGAATCTTTGAAAAATTGACGTTTTGTATGATAATTTAACACCCTTGGGTGTGTGCTTATGGCGGTTCAACTGTACTGTACATATGAACTTCTGTAGTAAAGTTGGCCTATCTTACTATAGTATCCTGTATATACTTTACATATTTTACCCTCATTAGTACAGTAGCCATACCTTACATTTGGACCTTGTTAATATAGCAGACCTATCATTTGTAGCATAGATATTGTGAAACACAATGGTGGTACTGTAGGCCTACGTTTCTAGTGTACCTTGCATACCCTACATATTGTGAATATGTAGTACATAGCCTGTACATACTTTAGTACTTACCTTGTATACTTTACATATTTTGAACCTGTAGTACGGTAGGCCTGTATGTACCGTAGTACTTGCCTTTTATTCTGTACATATTATGAACCTCTGTAGTACAGATGTGTCATAGAACTGTCAACCACTGTTTAGTACAGCAGTCCTACCTTTATAGTACATTAACTTGCATGTTATATTGTACTGATTGTGAACATAGTAAAGTAGGCCTACCTTAGTAAAGACCTTTGTATTCTGTATTGTACATATTTTGCACCATTCCAAGAATATAAATGAACTTTACCTTTGTTACAAAATATTTCACATCCAGCCAAGACACACATTTCAACATAGTGAACATTTTAAAGATACTTACAGAACTAACAAAAAAGTAAAACAAATCCCTTGTAAAAGCTTATCAATATCATGTCAATATTATAAAAAAATGGTTAGATATAAGAAATCCTATTGTAATATGAATAAAAGAAAAAGTGTATCTTCACTGTTGAGTGAATATGAAAACCACAGAATGTTTTAAATACTTTAACTTTTATGATCTTTGTACAGTACTACACTGACCCTGGTATAAGCCTACTAGGCCCATCGTAGTATGAAATTGAATTTATAAAATGAAATTATAGACAACAATAATAATTATTTTTTATAAATTTGAGATGACTATTGATAGTTGTCACAAGTGACAGTGTTAACCAATGATCATTGTGCTGAAATTCAGAAGGTGACTTTGACGAAGTTGGATTATTTCTAAGTCAAATTTATTTGTTATACCAGATTAATTTCTTTTATAAAGTTGATTTTTTTTTTCCAAGTCAATTTTTTTTTCAATGCTTTTTTGACAGAACCAAGCCAAAGGTGGCATAAGTCGGAAAATTGAAAGATGAGTTATATACAGATTATGAAACTACATATTTTCTTTAAAAAATTATTTCATACAATGTTTCCTCGTGAAGTCTATATTTGAAAAGTGTTTATCAGTATAAATTAAAAGTAGGAACATTTTAAATTTTTTAAACATTTTTTGATCATATATTTAAAAGTTGTTAACTACTATGAAAGTTGGATGTTTAAACTGTGTGTTTTTGAAATAAAATAAAATTGGAAAAAAATTCACCATTAATAAAAAAAATTCTGCCTATTGTGAAAAACTAGCTTTTCACCTTATGCATCTTTTGGCTTGGCTCTACCACATGTTGGATTCAAAAGGCAAGTTTGACTGTATCACAAACCTAGGTTGCTTTCAGGTCAAAAGTTCTGTTAAGGTTCAATGTGTGTACTGTTCTACTTGGTTGGAATATTTCACAAAGTGTTACAAATTTTGGCCCCAAGACCGTGGAGCATTTAGATTTTGTAAGTGTAAATGGAGTCATTTGTACTTGTAAATGGAGTCATTTTCCAAACTATCAATGAATAAAGTGATCAGATATCATGTTTACTCTACTAAAGACTGCATAATTTTACTTAGCATAATTACTTCTTAATTACAGAAAGAAAAGTACCACACACATTTAGCTGTATTATATCTGGATGCGGTACTGCAGCTAAGAAAGGAAGGTGAGGGTGACAAGACACAGCAGGATCTTGCAAGGTCCAAGTTACGCCACATGCTGCAGACATCTAACCTGTATAGAGTGCAACTGATCCTAGGCAAAGTCAAGGAAACTGATATGTTTGCAGAGTGTGCTATTCTATATGGAAAGGTATGCAGGGGCGGATGCTGACTTTGGAAAAAGGGGGGGGGGGCCCGGCAAAGAGTCAAAGTTTTAGGGGTTCGGGGGAAGTTTTGGTCTTAAAGGCTCGTATTCTCGAAAGTGGACTACTTTAGTCTAGGACTAAATTCAGATTTAATCTTGGACTAACTGACTATGATATTCTCAAAGGTATCTCAGGTTTGTCCAGATATAAACCCTGGACTAAACATTCTAAGTTTTGTTTGCAGAGGAACCAGGTTTATGGATAGTCCAGGATCAGATAGTGCTGTTCTATGGTTAGTCCTGGACTAACTTTCGAGAATACCAGCCTAGATGTCCGGAAAAATGTCCTGTGATTTCTGAATATTTTTGTTTTATAGACAATTTTAATAATATTGATATATTTTACTTTCCGAAAGGGAAATCCGCCCCTGGTATGGTAGATATTGTTTAAAATTTTCCATACACAGCATACAAGATATTTTACTGTTTCCTTCTCATTTACACACCCTTGGCCTAGAAGGTGTTTGTAAAAGATTTAAAACGAACCTCCATGGTGAAAGTTTATAAATGAGAAATCGGAGTTTAGCTAGAAAAATGCAATGATGTGTGGGTGGCAAGTTAAAATTAAGCTGGGTGAAAGGCCTGAAAATCAGTTTTAGGATTGGTGGAAAAGCTTGAGGGTGCATAACGGGCCCACCTCTGTCCAGCATAACATGCCTGTAAATGTTTTGATGCTTTTACTGTTGACCTCTTTAACATACCCTTGGCCTAGAATGTGTTCGTGGAAGATTTTATACCTCCATGTTGAAAGTCTAAAAAATGTTTGCATCCTTTGTCTTAGCTTGCCATATGCTAGCAATAGAGGGCACACTACATGTTGACATCAATCTCACAAAAGACCAGGATTTCCAGTACCATTAAATGGTAGAAAGTGTATTGCATACTCCAAGCAATGAGATACATGCCATCGTGACAGGATTCAATATTTCGACATAAATTATGTCATCATCAGGAAATGATTTCCTGATGATGACATAATTCATGCTTACTTGAAGTTGATTAGTGGACCTTTCGGATTTAAATGGTAGAGGTCTTCAACATAGGCCTTACAAATCTTATTTTGCCCAAGCCCAACTGTCCAAATAATATGAAAATCGGGGTGACCTTTTTTGCTTTCATTAATCTAAATACACAAAGGTACCTTGAAAATTATAAAAAAGACATTCTGAAAATAGTGAGAAATGCATACTTATCCTGAACATTGGGAGAAATACATTAAGTTATCCCAAACTAGGACTATAGGAATTTATGAAGATAAATAAAAAAACAACCACCCATTTTTCAAGATTTTGAAATTTTTTCTATAATTAGCAAAGTTTAAAAGTTTTCTGAAATATGTCATTTGGCCCAATCTAAACTGAGAAAGTAAGTGTTTCAGGCCATATAAATCCAAGACAAACGTAATGGTAAACGAGTTGGACATTATGATAAGAGCTGAATGAAAAAGTGGTAAATGCTAAGAAGAAAACAATAAGAGCCAAACCTTATAGTGGTAGAAGGGGCACATAAAAATGCACCAAATGACAAAAGAGTAAATGTAACGGTAAAAGGGCCAAATTGAATGCAACGGATGGCAAGTTGTTACTAAAGGCATAGTCGGATGATTAGGCCTAAAAAAATCGTCATGTTACCCAAGCACAAAATTTTCGAAAATTTAGGTCAGTCGGACGAAAAATCTTTTTTTTTCAGTAGCCATCTGTTACTGTATTTTTATTAACACAACCTTTTATTAATTATAATTTAATTTTTCGATCACTTTAAATATTTTCTTTTAAAATTTTTCTGGGATACCTTTATAATTTCTTATCATTTTCTGGTTTATTTTATGTTTATCAACAAAGTAAGGAACTTGTGAAAACTAAAAAAAAGGTCGACCCTAAATTTTGCGAAATTTTGGGTAGGTCTTGGGCAACATAAATTTTTTAAAGCCTTATCATAACATTTCTTGCCATCATAGATACTGTCACAGGGCTCGATTTTTTACTAGCCCAATGTACAATGGCTAGTGAAAACGGCACCAGGCTAGTGAATTTTAATTTTTACTAGCCCAGTTGGCTAGCAAATACAAGTGTCAAGCAGTCACTTGTACACATTGTAGATTAAGTTGCCACAGACATGGGCTATTTGAATTGCTTGTGGGCTATTGAAATGTAAAATCAACTTGCCCAGTGGACTAGTCAAAACAAAATAAAAATCGAGGCCTGTGTCATGATCAGTATTCCTAAATTCATCAATAACCTAGTATTTTTATAGTGTTTTGAACTTTGTCTAGATGGGTCCTACATTACATAATTACAATTTTTTGTTTGTAATTGATTTTCTTGTCACAATTAACTGGACCGGAAGTTTAATTAAATTAATAATTGACTGTAAATTCCTTAGCTCGATCTTTCAAATTAAAAAAAAACCATAGGAATAAATTATTAGAAGTAATCAATTAATACTATGGAAACTATCTATTATCTATTGCTACTGTACCAAACATGATTTAGTGTTATTGTGATCTTTTTATTAGATATTTTAGTTTAATTCTTTTAGACCAAATAAAAAGAAGTATTTGTATATCGATGGACCTAGACTCTATAAATTCCTCTAAATTTTGTAAAAAACCACTCAGCTATAAAAAAGAAATTACTTTATGAATTAATCATACAGCCTATAGAGCACTCTCATACATGAATCGGGGGCGTATCCAGGATTTGGCGAAGGGGGGGTGCTCGACCTGGGTTGGATTCTGAGAAGCAAAAAAAGGTGTTTCTCGTCAGATTTTAGCCCTTATCCTCTCAAGGGGGGTGCTCATTTTCACTGAAGGAGAGGGGGTGCTTGAAGTCCAGATTTTCAAATTTCTTTCCTAATTTTACTGTTTTTTGCATCCGAAGGGGGTGCTCAAGCACCTCAGCACCCCCCTAAATACGCCACTGTGAATATAGTTATATTCAAATGTGTTTGAAATTGTTGATTTTGCCTAATTGTTTGTGCTCTTGTTGACTGATTGCTGGTTCAGTTGATATAACCATTGAAAACTAAAATGTCTTAATTTTAACCTGTGATTAATGCACACATTTCATATCCTTTCAGGGCTATAAAAATGTTATTGTTTTAACATACTCAGTGCCCTCATAATATTAATACCATCAATCGAAAATGTCCATAGTTTCTTTCTTTCAGATGGGTAATTTAAGAGGTAGCCAGGGTTAAAAATATACTTGATGAACCTTAATAACTTTTTGAAGAAAGGCCGTTTTTTTTTTATTGTAGAATGTTTTTACGTGGCAAGATTTTTGTTACTGCTTACACTTAAACTTTACTTATTCTACCATTTGACCATCAATTTCATTTGACCTTTGTGATTTATTTCTTTTCCCATTCCCTTATGATCAATATTTTAAAAACATAAGGGGCTACAAAATGCAAGAAGATAGTGACGTTTAACTTAAGTCATTTTTTCATTTGGTCTTTAGTAGAATAAGCTCAGTAAACTACTTTTTTTTTAAAGAACACATTCCACCCTATTGATTTAAAAATCCTATTCATCTCGTGTAGAAAAACGTCACAAAATTAGTAAAGTAAACATACCATTATCCTCTGGCCGGCTATGGTCATCAATATAATTTTTAAAGTAAACGGAAACAAAATATTTTCTAACAATTACTGAAGGCTTATTTTAACAATAAAATTGTATTTATTGCTTTTCTTTCAGTTGGAAGAACATGACAAAGCTTTACGGATACTTGTATATAAGCTACAGGACTATGGTGCAGCTGAAAACTATTGCCATGTCAACTCAACAGGGCGTGACAAGGCCTACCGATGCAGGCTATTCCAGATACTACTAGGCGTCTATCTAGACCCATTAGAAGGGTATGCTATGCTCCTTTAATCAGTTGTTATAAGTCAATGACTGGGGCGAATTTAGAGGAGGCCTCCTCTAATATTGCCAAAAGTACATGTGCACCCCTCTCATATTATGTGCGCAACCTCTGGTATTTTCCTCAAGAATATAATACATTGTTTTTAAGTAATACAAAATAATATGCAAAAAACAGTGTTTTTTTTCTTGTTAAATTTGATACCCTGGACACAACCACCCGGCCGAGAATTTTGCGCTCCCTTTTTTTACATAATATGGATTCTCTCCTGAATGATGGCACTTCTCTATTTTGCGAAATTTAAATCATAATAAATTATGGTGACCAAAACTTTATTGAAAAAAGCTCCTAACTACTGAAGAGATAGCAATGTAAAATGCCATACCTTTAGGGGTCATTTGGACTCTGTATTTACGTATGTCATTCTACTAAATTTCCATGTTACCTCTCTCAACCGAGGAATGGGTACCTTGGAGGTAAAAATACCTTATGCGCTGATTGCAGCTGCAACATCATGGAATGGATTGTATTCTATAGGTGTTTGTTCGAATGATTAGGGTAATAATTGTGAAGCGCTTAGAGGCCTTGACAGTAAGCGCTATACAGACCAGGCCATTCTGGTGGCATTGTTTATTTTTATACCTAGTCCTGCACAAATGTGTGGTTGTGGGTTTGTGTTCCTTATGACAGGGCCTGAATTTGTAATTATTATTAAACTTGACCTTGATTTCGAAAGGTCCACTAATCAACTTCAAGTAATTTATTTATTTATTTATTTCGATATAAAACATATATATACAATAAGCAGCAAAAGCTGAAAGAATTGCATTTACAAAATTACATTAAGACTAAAAAAAACAATATCAAAATATGATAGTTAAAATTTATAAAAAAGTTACAGCAAAAAAATAAAATCAACTTAATCGATTGCCAGTACCTTCAAGATATAATATATTGCACATATTAAGCAAACTTAACTAATTAATTATTATTTATATTATGATGCTTATTAATAATCTGGACCAATGTGGGTATGGGTGATTTTCTGTATATCTCAGTCTTAAGTTTGGGAACTTCAAGTAAATGATGATTAGATCTCAAAATTCTAGAGGGTTTGTAGTACGGGGGGAGCATATCATCTGATTTCAATAAACTATTGCCAAAAGCAAGAGCAAGCATCTATCTTCTTTTCTCAAGAGAAGGGATATAAAAATTGAAAGAGCATTATCATAATTGATATAGTCAGGCCCTAAAATAATGCGAAAGGACCTCTTTTGGACTCTTTCAATGGACTTGCAATTGGATCGAGTAAGAAAGTATAATGCATACTCCAAGCAATAAGATACACAACATCGTCACAAGAATCAATATTTCAACATAATTTTACCTTGAATTTACCTTGTACCATAGGACGTTGAGAACAAGGTAGATTGTTCCTACTTGGTGTACTCCTCCGTTACATATTTTCGGAACTTAAGTTGGTGGTCAGACCAAAATTTCTCAATACCCAACATACTCAGCATTTACAACCGAACTAGGCAATGCATTCTAATCGTTAACTACTTTAACAGCATATTAGCTTTCCTAACATTTAACTTGACATTAGGTTTATTCTTTATGTGCTACATTAAAATTTTGCTACCTCCAGTGGCTTAGTGTTTTTCAAACAAATCTTGTTTTTCATTAAAAAAATAGTGATATTTTTGTGTATCTGAAAAATATATATTTGTTTATATTTCTCTGTTTAGGAAGCAAGATTCATTGGTTGCTCCAGCCATTAACCTGCTCAATAGTGACCTAGCTGACTTTGATGATATTCGGGTATGTAAATGCTTTCCCACACACTGTGGCCACATTTTGATTTGATGTTATAGTAATAAAAAACATACAGTAATCTATAGCGTAAGTATGGAAATATCCATGCATGTTGTAATTTACTGTTTTATGCTAATCGGGGTGTGCAGTTGGATTGGCATGTACCCTTAATAATCTGATTGCATGAGATGAAAAAATACTGTACATCTCTTTATTTTCGTGGCCCTAAATGTTCGCGATTTTACGATTTTTAGCATTACGCGACTTTGATTTTCACGATGGGACGTTTTCAAACACAATAATTTTCGCAGTTTTTACCCGTTATTACATAGAACATATATCAGTTATTTGTTCGGAAACTAATTTTTAGTTGAGGACCATAATATTAGTTTTAAAACTAGAGTGCATGTTCGTGATAAACAAAGTTTTATAGGCCCCAATTCCCCTACCTCAAGGCCTAGCATTGCAATCCGACTCTGGCTCCTAGGCTTTATTACTGTGAATTTCTGCAGTAACGGTAGCAGGGTAATTTTGAAATTCTTCCTAAATTAACTCGGACAGAATCATATGATTAGATGCGTGACCCGATGAGTAGTGAAGTTTATCCATTACGACAGGCTATTGTCCCCGAAGGCTCGACTTAGACTGCCTGCAATCGCAAATGTAGTCAACTTAGCCCCCATCCAATAAGATGTGGCCAGACACCTCATACTACTGTCTGAGTTAGCCTTTAAGTATTTAAACCAGTGCTATTGCTACCAATGATGTGGTACTCAGTGCCTTGAAAAATTGTTAATTATCAATTGACCGAATTAGCGATGGCCTGTGACGTCACGAAAACTCGCCTTTGTGGGTAAGAGAACCAAAACAAACCATAAAGTCCTATCTCTGGTTTGGTATATCTGGTTTGGAATGAGTTACTAACGAAGAAATACAAATACATATACATAAACTTTAAATTTGTCCTTTCTTAGCTCATTTTACACAGCGAAGTATAGAAAATAGCGCCCTCTATTTATA
>JAOTQE010139038.1:0-11758 GCA_025631205.1 Nesometra sesokonis | reverse complement strand
AATCAAAATTATAGCCAAGACAAAATTAAGCATAATCATCAGGGGCGGATTTAGGGGGGGGGGGTGCGCAACCGGCGCGCGCCCCCCTATTATCGTCAAAACGTAGTTGCGCCTCCCCTTATATTAGGTGCGCCGGGTTCAAAATTTACAACAAAAACCCAAAATACGAGTAAAATACGGCACCAGAGCACCAAAATAGAGTACATGAGCTTTTTTTTTTTTGCTCGTCAGAAAAAACGTAAGAACCACGCCCACCCGGAATTTAAAAGTGCCCCCCCCCCTTTCGGCGGATCCTGGATCCGCCCCTGATCATCATAATCTTGGTGAACGGTTAACATTTGATAAGAACTTTAAATTCTATATAAATATGCTTATCGTGTTATGTATACAGCATCCGTATCTCATTAATTATTATTTACCTAAAAATATGTATACAGTATTTGTAGTTGAATATTTTTTGTTAATCTTTTATCTTTATGATATTTAATGGCGTGTATAATTATTTTATGAGACTAAATCTTAATCAAGTCTATTTCTTCAATTCTGATACTGACCTTCGGAGCTTCGAATTCTTCTATCCGAGCTTCGATTTCTTCTTCGAAGAACATTATTTCGTTCGGATTTTCCACGTTTCTTTGGGCATGCCTTTCCATGGCAAGTCTTCTTTCTATATGAGATGGGAGAGATTCTCCCTATGGAAATTACCAAAATTGTAACATTATTAAATTATATTAATTGATAGAAGAGTGAATAATCATGTGCAGCATTTGTCCAACACTGTTGAAAAAAAAGTGCATCCGGATTCTATTGTTTCAGTATGATTTGGGTATGAATTCTATCCCCAGTCATGAAGTGCAGCATTAGCTACCGTACCTAGTAATTAGTACAGACAGTCTAATAAAAAAACAAACACCAGTCAAATGTTTTCGCATGCATTCTGTATTATTGAGTATTTGGTAAACTGTACTTCACAATTTCTATTATAAAAAAAATCACAATTAAATTAAACTTGAACTAAAGCAATAATTTGCTTCAAAATATCTTCAGATGACAGTAGCTTCCGCTTGCTGCTGCTTGGCCTTTTTCCAATTTTTGTATGTTGTTTGTTCTACTTTGTATTTATATTCTTGCCAAAATGAATACATTTAAATAAAATGAAAATAAAATTAAATTAAATCAACTTAGTATAATAATTAAAAACAAATGTTTTTACCTGATCTCGCATCTTTTGTTTTTTAGAAAGCATTGTATCTGTAAATAAGATGGAGAAAAGCTATAAATATTGTTATAATTGAAATTTTGTCTAATCTATGATCTTGTACTATATGAACCACACTTATAATACAAGTAGTGTAAAATCCATGTATTATTTCAACCGTAGCAAATAATAATGATAATGATGATGATAATGATAATAATCATGATGATGATAATGATACTACTACTACTACTAATGATTAATAACAACAACAACGACAACGAAAACAACAACAACAACAAGTAGCCCCTAGCTAGACTAGGCATATATTTTACGGATCCTAACCTCTGGTCTCGTACCGTACATAAAACATGATGATAATAATGATGATGATAATAATAATAAAAATAATAACAATAACTATTATTATTATTATTATTATTATGGTAATGGTAATAATAACAATAATAATAATAATAATAATAACAATAATAATAATAATAATAATTGTAGATGTGATTTAAACAATACAGAGCTTATGAGTTTTTAAAACAAATTTAAATGCCCTATGCGGCAGACTTAAGACAGCAAGGAACAAGTCAGAAAATAAGAATAAAACAACGCATTATTATCATTTTAAGTTGCATTTATTGGAAAGTTTTGATCATATAGGCCTACCTGAAATTTATTTATGAAGTAAGATAATTAAATGATTAAATAAAATAAAATTTGAAGAACTTTTTGTTTCTACCTATTGCGGAAAACAATAGTCTAAAACTTATTCTCTGTGGCTTGGCTCTGCCACATATTCTACCGATTCCACAATCATAAGCTTTCAATCTGGATAATTATGCTTAAAAACTATTTGCAAAATTCAAGTTTGATTAGCCATAATTGCCAAAAATAATACTGTATAAAATATAGTTCATTAAGTATTTGGCTAATTTTTAATTTAAAAATTAGCCGCCAGAATTTTGTATAGGATTTTGCTATTTGGAGAGTGGCAGCTTAAATCCGGAAAATCTTTGCAGGATGACATCGCTCACAAATTGTTTATATTTTGTCAAGAAAATACACCTCCCCACCCCACGGATCGCACCTGGACAAGCAGCATCCATTGGAAGCTGGAATTCATAATTCAAATAGACGATAGGTTTAAGACAGGAACATTATATAGGCTAAAATTTCTATACCTGCCGACTCTCACGCATTGGAGCCTATTTTTGACTCTCGCGCATAAATTAATTTATCTCACGCATTAGCAGAATCCTTTCTCATAAACAGTCATCTCAATATTTTTAAAAATAAACCGCCACAAAACAGCAATAATTTGGGCAGAAACGGTAAAAAATGGCCAGATGGCGGGTTTTTTGTTTTTGTTTTTTTTGTTTTTGTTTTTGCTTCCATGTGACCCAGATAGTGGTGGCGGGGTTTGTCTCGCGCATTGGAGCCAAAAAAAGTTGGCAGGTATAAAATCCTTATGCTCAGAATTGATGTATATCTTTTTACTTTGTTGAATGAGTCAAGTAGCCAACTATTACTTCCCATGAACAAACCTTACAATGGAGTATATAGCTCAATCTGAGCTCGTTTTATTAGTTTTTTAGATCTTACCTACTATTACTATTATTAATAAGTTAGAACAGTGTACCAATAACAGGCCTAGATTATACTATACAGTAAATATGCCTGTTCACAGATATTTTTCAACTTACATTTTTGGATGATAATAGTATTGATATATGAATAGCTGTAAATAAAGTTTAAAAGTAAGATTTAGTGTATGGTAGATTGAAGATATTGAAACTACCTAAGCCTTACTACGGCCCGACTGACAGTTCAAATGTTAAAACTCGGGGTTGGTAACTCTCTCGTATGCAAATCAAAACTAGAGGAGGAAAGTTGCGAAGGAACTGAGTGACGGATCTGGTGCACGTGTTAGATCTCTTCTCCTTGAGAGCATTTTTGTATTTCTTTGCTTGAAAATGATCTAATTTTAGATTATTCAGTTTCTTTAATCCTATTCTGTGTGTTTTCAATGAAAATATGAACACCTTCCCCAAGGGCCCAAATCTCAGGTAAGGTAAATCGACTCGCTACACGAAAACCTCTCCAAATTTATAACTCTGATGTTGAGGCATCTGCTATCACAAACCTTGAAACATGATCCATATTAATGTTTTGAGTTCCCACTCGAATTAGAATCTCCCACAGACTTCTCAATTGTCGGGGCAACCATTGGCACAGATCCATTTTTAAAGTGAGGGTAGTACAGGACGATTGACTGTGCCAGTTAGTGCTTCCATAGAAAATGTTTGAAAATTAGCCTCCATACGCTCATTCTGAGCATCTTGGATTACAGTATACTTTTATAAAATTAGTATATTACTTTCTATTCTATGTAAACATAGACGTCTTTTTCCGTCGACCTACTCAAAAATCCCCTACATCTGCGGCCCTGGGTCCTACTATACATCACTCGCTACCACATACGACCACTCGAAAGTAATTAGGTACTTAAATAGCAGTAGTCTTTGTTCAAGACGGTGATTCGGTTTATTTAGTGAAAGACTATTAAAAGGCACCCATTGCGTTATATATCAGGTGGATTGTCATACCTTTCTGATTGTTTGGTATATTAACAACAAACCTTACACCACTAAAAATTTATCATCCGTTGGTGGCGCACTTCATTAAATACTTAAAATAAATATAATATACAGACTTTGAGCAAGTTTAACAATCATAACAATAATAATTGCCTAAAAGCCTATATTCTAATGGAAATAAACTCTCCAAAGACGGCGATTATGACTTTTATTCGTAAACAGAAAACTATTATCGATTACCACATACTTTTGAATTGTGTTATGTGCAACCCATTCTAAATAGATTAAACAACACATTCACTTTAGTGATTTATAAACTTTGCACTTCTCTTGCCCAGACCAATATTATTTATCAGGCACAACTTAACCATAGATTCAAGATCAGTTTCATCAAAAAAAAAATATCTTATTTTAAAATCAAACAATGTATATTAATATTGTACCAGTGTCTCGTAATGTTTCGTAATTTTAACATTTGCCATCAATAAAAAAAAAGAAAGTATTTGACTGATTCAAACGTAGTATTTTTTTTTGGCCGGGGGAGGCGGCTTAAATCCCGATCTTGGTTTCGACAGGTAGAAACATTAGCTAATCTTATACTTCACTAACTGGACGTTGCCTCTGTAATCCCTATACAACCGTTGTGCATCTATTTTTACGAGTCCGTTATCATAAAAACCAAGTAAATTTGTCTGGTTTATTTTAGAATCCTGATCGTCTACGTGGCCCGAATCAACGCCCATCATCCATAATACCGCTATGTCAATATCCTAAAACCCATGATTTTAAGACTTTTTAACATTTTAAAATTACGTCTTTGTCTCCGGTTATATTCTAAACGAATGTATTATGGTATAAACGGATTCCATTATCAAAGATGGAACTAAAAATGTGTACCATTGCCTTAGTATTAAATTATTAATAAATAAGTGCCTACAAAAAGTACGTCCGTACTCACCGAATTATAATTAACGAGTGAGCACAACACGTTTAGCAAGAAGGCACTACGCATGCCTGAAATACTATGCAAATTAACATTCGGCGATTTACTCAAATTATAAGCAAGTATTATTAAAAGCAATGATAGGTCTAAATGTATACCAGGAAGGTTTAAAAAATAAGGTTAAATAAATAATTATTTACACCCTCATTTGGATACCTCACTCGAAAGCGTTTCACTAGAATAATGTTTTCTTTCGAATACGCGCCTCTCCTATAGTGGAAATTGTATTGAATAAAGCCTTCCCCTCCCTTCCCCTTCCGAATTAGAATAAGTCCCCTTGTTCAAAGAAATTATGCACTGGGGATGATCGGGGTGGGTGTCGAATTTCAAGATAGGGACAATAACTTAGGTACGGATGACACCAGAGGCCACTGAAGCTCGGGCAGTTAAACGGCATTTAGGCAGGCCTATACCTCACCCTCACCGCGGTGGGACTAAAGTAGGAAATTTTAAAATAATATAGCATCTATAGATGCTTCAAAATTGCATTCTTTTACATTATTGTTTTTCCCCGAAGCGATACAATTTAGCATAGGCCTAATTGAGGCATATCTATGTCAATGTTTGAAGAAAAAACATACCAATCTCAGGCCCATCCCGATGGAACTGAGGTAAGAAAATTACAACTTTTGTACCTCCAGATGCTCGGAAATAATAATAAGCTCATTAATAGATAGGTCTGTGTGACATAGCGTTGATTTCTCAGGCCTCTGAGCGCTTCACAATTATTACCCAAGTCATTTGAATAAACACCTATGGAACGCAATCCATTCCATAATATTGCAGCTGTGATCAGGAATAGGCCTATGGCATTTGTACCTCCGAGAAAACCTTATTCTCTTGAGTGGAGAGAGGAAACGTGGAAAGTGCCTTGCCTATGAACACAAACAACCCAGAAGGTATATTTAAAAGATTGTCTTTCTTTTCTCTGACTCTTCTGGTATTCCCCAGAAATCCACTCTTGGTCCCCTTCTTTCTATATTTTACCTCCCCTTTGTTCCTGAAAATTCCATAACTGATATGTAGGCCTACTGTATATAGGTAGCCTATAATGAATAATGACGAGCCAACTTTATTTTGCAAATTTTGCAACAAAAAAAAATCATAAATTACCTTTATAGCGCAGATAGTTCTGCCATTGTTGCACGTATAATTTATTTGCACTTGAAGATGACCAAAAATAGATCAAACTTGTTGAAATTAACTTGCTCTTATTATGTTCAAATGCTTCAAAAAATTCTCTAAAACATTATTTTTTCTTTTTAAAATTTTATTTTTCCACGTTATCTATTGTTTTATATTACTTTATCCTTCAAAGGACAACGAATAATGACGGTAATTTTTTTAAAGTAAATTTTGTAACTTTGTTGCCTTACAGCTGAACCAAACCTAATTGGCTCAGGCCAGGGGCGGATTTAGGGGAGCGCAGCCGGCGCGTTCCCCTATTATCGTCAAAAGGTAATTGCACTCCCACTCCTTAAATAGTGGCGACGGGTCCAATATCCACAAAAAAAACCCCAAAAATAGTCATACACAAGGGCTTCAACGGCGTACCAGAGCACAAAAATAGAAAAGTAACCCTTTTTTCGCTCGTCAGAATAAAACCGGCAACCACGCCCAACAGGACCTGGAATTAGAGCGCGACCTGCTTTTGGTGGATCCTGGATCCGCCCCTGAATAAATAGCTTTTAATAAGTTGAAGGGAAATATGTTTTATACCATAATTACTGGGTAATATTAATATTATGGTCAATAGTGTCAAAGGCTTTGGACAAATCTAAGAAAACACCAATGGTGTGATTTTGTTTTGTTAACTGTTCATACATAGATTAAGGCAAATTCCGTAGAGTATCCTTTTCTAAAACCATATTGACCGTTAAATAAAACGTTGTGTTTATTAAAGAAATGTATTAATCTATTATAAATGATGCATTCAAATACCCACCCAGAGAATCCAATGTAACAAGGTAACATTGTATTTCTTAATATTGATGTGCAGTGCAAACGTTAATTGCATTCGACAGGTATTCAGTATCACGGCTTCCTGGTATCACCAGATATTCTGAGTTAACGCATATTTATATAACCCTTAACGACAATATGTAACCTTTTGATTTTGTTATGATGTTTTGAGAAACAATTGTTATCAGTGGTGTATCGAGGGGGGTGTTCAGGTGCTCGAGCACCCCCATCCGAGGCAAAAAACATTAAAATTAGGATACATTATTCGAAAATCTTGGACTTGAGTACCGCCTTCAGTGGAAATGAATAAAAACTACTAAAAAAATCATTGCATTATAAAGACCGTGCCAATGGGGTAAAAATAGGGGAAAAAGCTTAGAATTTTTTCATCAAAATCCAACCCAGATCGAGCCCTCTTTCGTCATTTCCTGGATACGCCCCTGGTTACGTGCTTAATATTTAATCATAGTCAATCATATCATGTTTAGAATGATACAATTATTTAAGGTATTGAAGCTACCATATAAAATTGAACTTGGGCTTTCTTTTCAACAATGTTATTTTCCGACGTTTTGCAATGTTATTAATGATGCAAATGACATGAGCTCAACCATGAAAAATATAGTAATGTTAAAACGATACCAGGATTAAGGTATTTAACGGTCCAAACTGAAATTATGACTATTCATTGATATTAATCCTTTCCCAAAAACTTGCAAATTTTATATTTATTACCCCTTCCCCAAAAACTTGCAAACTTTATATATTTTTTCTACAATATTTCATTTTTTAAAAATTACCATAAAATATAAAACATGTTTTACACATTCGAAAACGATGAAAATGTGATTTTCGGGGATATGTATGTGCAGATTTAGGTGATCAATTCCTTTGATTTTGGTATCATACCAGTGTTTATTTGTCTTAATAATAACAATCGCATCATCAATGACTAAAGTATAATAGGTAATATAGTTAGTGAAGAAACAAATGATTCCTTTTTGTAAGAAGTTATAGTATATTATATGGTATTTAAAGCCTTTCGGTATAATTTATTAGACAAGAATCTTTGAAACAGTCACCGTCTCAACATGTATACTCATGTGTGAAAAATTAATAATTAGCATCAAATTTAAAGTGATGCCAAACACTAAGGTGATTATCAAAGATTAATTATTTAACCTTTGACCTCCTTTAACTAAGTAAAAACATATATCCCTGAAAATATACATGTTTTTTATACAAGTACAATTAGGTCTACCTATTATATGATACCAAATATGACCATGTCCTATGCAATACCTCGGTCATCTTAAAAATTAAAAAAAAAATTCTTTAAAATATCGTCTCAAAATACGTCATGACTTTTCCCCCAGGGTGGACTGAAGAGGGCCATTATTAAATTTTAAAGAGTATATTTTTGCGGTTTGATTGATATCAAAATTCTTTGTTATTTTTTTCCCCCGATAATTCGATGGAATGACCATACTATTACTTTCTGTATTAATAAATTAATTTTCTATGGTTGTGTATCCAGGTGTAGTTCATCATACTTTTCGAATGAAAACGGTGAAGTATTTACAGTATTATGATTCTAGCATTGTATTTATATTGAAAGTCGGCTGTTAAAATTGTGCACTACTTAGCTTTACCCTTCTCAAAATGATGCACTATGTTGGCATTTGTTCCAGCCAGCACCGTACCTCGTCAGTTATCCACCCAGAGCTCCCAAGTCTCCAGATTTAATTTGGAATCTCCAGGATTTTTGCATCATCTTCCGGGGTCCAGAAAATTTGGATTTTTTTATGATTATCTCCAGGATGCTTGATAAAGCAGCAATATAAACAAGACATGTAGTATTTTTCATTTCTTTGGACACTAAACAGTAGTTTGAAGGTTTGTTTGTCAATAATTGTGCTTTTCAATTGTAACAATCAAAGCATTGTTGTTCATATAATTTCACTTTAGATGCCCATATAGTACCCGCAAAATAATTATGAACGCTAGCTGACAAAATCTCAAGGATTTTTTGATTTCCAACTTGGGAGCTCTGTCCACCAATCCAGCAACAGTCCAACAAGCAACACTTAAACCAGTGAGCTAACTTAGATACATGCTTCCAATGGACGACCTTAACATCACGGGGGAACAACATTCTCACCACAAAATGAGTCTCATAGGAACATTCAAAATTGATTGGTACATTTGAATAGAGCTGTAATCTAAACTTCAAATGATATTCATTTGATTAGTAGATCCGAAGGTATGAGCATTTGATTTTTTTTTTGTGTATGGAGTTTTGAGAAAATAGGCCATAAAGCAATCGAAAAATCAACAATTAAAAGGAGGAAACAACTTGCACAAAAAACACTTTACTGCATGAATAATGACCTAAAAAGTATATCATAATGAAGTATATGCCTAAGTACCATAGTACTTATAACTGATTAAAGCTAATTTTCTCAAAAATTTGGCTTCAGATTATCTCAATTTGATCCCACCTACGGTGCGTCTCATTTTGTGGTGAGACCTCGCATCCAATAACCATAATTATTATCTCAGTAATTGACAATTATAAATCTTTCATCTCACTAAAAATAGTTAAAATAAAATATTACTGTCGACTAAAGCTACATGAGGTTTATTCAATCTGTCTGTCCCCCAGCCAATTTCAAATTTGGTCGGCGCCAGTGAGAACGGAATTTTTAGGAGAAAATGCGATTTTCCAATACACCTATAAGTAATACTTTCACGCATATGGGCGCTGTATGGTAAGTTTGATAACTTCATATCTTCATCATAGGTTTTAGATCGGCTGTTATTTGGATGGAGAGCCGGTGATAATTACGAGAGTACTTGTGTTTTTTTATTTGTTTGCCTTTATTCACAATAATTACAAACGTATCGTTGTGATGTGTACAAATTCCAATAAACCGAAAAATAAAAACAGTAAAATTACCTTTATACCTACTAATGTACCTATAAAACTCTTAGGCCTAGCCTACTTATACCAGGGACTGATAGCTAAATATAATGGGACTTTCCCTAATGTAACCAAGGTATCAGGAAGTGAGGTTGCGTTCTCCTGGGATACTCATTTTCTAGGTTTAGGCAAGTGACCTTTAAATAAAAGAGGATTATTACTGTAAAATTTAGGTTTTTAAACGCACAAACATTGAAATTAGACTTAGGCCTACAAAATTAATCAACACAATGCATACATTGGACAATTACTTCTAAGTTTTAAATATTTTATCTAAGTATTTCAACCATAGGATCCGTGTTCAATCATAAACGGAACAGATAGATATCATGGCCTGTAAATTATAAAATAGTAATATTTAATACCCCCTGCTTAGGAAGGATTTTATTTCCGTATTATATATCGCTGTGGATAAGGAAACACTTTTTATAGTCGCTGCTCCGACGTTGTCGCTATATCGTCACAATTCGTAACAACGTTTCATCAATCGGTTATATGCAGGTAAGTTATCATTAAGTTTTTTTGAGGAGCGGCCTAACAGGATTCAACCTAATAAAATTTACCTAATTTTTGTGTTATGATGATGACATCTTGTCACGATGGCGTGTATCTCATTGCTTGGAGTATGCATTATACTTTCTTACTTGAAGTTGATTAGTGGACCTTTCGGATTTTTATGTTATATTTAGTAAAACCGATCGCTAGCTAGCCTTAAGTTACTTGTTGCTTCTTTTACATTTTTTTGAGTAGTTAGGCATATTTCCTTCAGGAAAGGCCCTTAGTTTTTGTTGAAAGAATCTGCAGAAATGATATCTTCAGAAAGATTATTCCAAACATCGACCACTCTGCGAAAAATTTCATTGGAAATTCTGTCCTAACTTCGTTTTTGTAAATGTTTGTGGAATGACTTTTCAAGTCTCTCTCGATTGTTAAAAAAGTTGGTGAAGATATATGTATTGGTCATGTATGTTTCGATGAAGCCAATTTCTTCTATTTTTTTTCCCCAAATTATACAAACTGATTTAGTTGCTAGATAGAGTTGTGACTCTTCTACACATTCTATAATATATTATTTCATCCTATGGTTATTTGATGTGGCCGAGGCATATCTATCAAATGTATCTATTATTAGCTATATTATTAGGCCTATTGGCCTAACATGGGTATCTTTTCGTCATCGAAGTAGACCTAAGTGAAGCACGTTTTAATAATTTCAGGGGCGCAGCCAGGATGGAATGAAAAGGGGATTCAGCAGTGGTAGCGCCAGGATTTGCCAGTACGGGGCGGTGCATGGTCCCAACTCGGGAGGTCCGGTGGGTATGCGTGGTTGCCGATTTGGATTTGATGAGCTATTCACAAAAATAGGAAGAAAGTCATGATCATTCCTCTATATCTTTACTTTGTAACTTTATTAAGAAAATTTCCCTCCAAGTAATATGCGTATCGAATGTAGCACCAAGAATTCCTTATTATTTACTTCAATTTACGCGACGCTAAAACCTCAAAAAGAAGTATGAATTAATCTCGAAAAAAAACCCATCTCGAGAATTCCCTATTATTTATTAAGCTTGCTAAGGTAATCTTGAAAACAATCCGAAAACAAGTCCATGCAATTATTTCGAGATACAGTAGTGTGAACTTCTTTTCGAGATAGCCGTGGCAAATATTACAAAAAAAATTGTCAGGTGTCATCACAAAGTGAGTTTTGTTGTACAGAAAAGTAAAATTTATTTTGATGGAAGAGATTATAAGCTTTAAATTCGTTTTTAAATGAGGTTCATATTGAGTATAACCAGAGAATAATCATTTTAAAATATACATGTATAAAAATAAATTTTCGAGAAAATGCACTTAAAATAAAACTGTTGACTTCCTGTTTTTCCATTGATTTTAGAAAACAACCTTTGTAGTTCAAAAACATGTTTATTGTAAATAAACAGTCATTATTATAATGTTTCGTTATTATAAAATTTTGTATGAACATAAAAATTAATATTTCATAT
>JAOTQE010139016.1:0-11759 GCA_025631205.1 Nesometra sesokonis | reverse complement strand
AGGTAAAAAATTATCGCATTTAGGTCAATTATCGGAATATTATCGGATAATTATCGGATAATTTTATTACGTCAGAACAGGTTGAAAACAAGGTTTCTGCAGCACTTTTATCGGATAATTTTTATCGGGATAATTTATTGGATAATTTTTTCCTGCAGAAACATGGCCGTTGTGTGCAGTCAAGTGGGTTTTTTGAAAACAATATTTACAAATAACATTTTAGCATTATTAATTTACATGTGCCATCAAGCCAAGAATAAGTCAATAATAAAAAGTTTTTGTTCATTTTTTTACTCCTACTTAATACAAATGCAACAGTACACTTGCTGTTGCAATCAGTGGAATTACTTTAGTTGATAAATATCCACTCGATTTCAATGCTGGGCACATTATCATTTTTACATAATAAAACAAACCTAGTATATAAATAGATTTTAAAAGCGGTAAGCACTTTAATGCTTTAAACGGTACTGGCATTTTGCCTAAAATGATTGTCTGTTTCTCAAAAAATGAACCACTTGTGTATCATTGTATCGAGCACATCAGGATATTTCAAATCAACTTTTGAGGCAGTAGACCAGGGATGTAACCAGCTTTTTTGAGTGCCGGGCGACAAACAGCGCCCCCTTTTTCGTGAACCGTGACCCACCCATACACACACAATGACTCATGCTGTTCAAGTGTGCGATAAACAATAAAGAAGGGCAGTTATTTCATTACATTACAAAATGTGACCATAGAACAACAGCTGTAATCTTTTGTTTTAGTAATAAGGCTAGGATTTCTATTGTTTTTCGACGTATCAGTCACATATTTTATTGAAAATGACAATTGTTAAGGGTATAAATAATAGTGGTGGTCGCTAGCCTAGAAATGCTTAGGAATAATAGTGGTGGTCGCTAGCCTAGAAATGCTTAGGAATAATATTGGTGGTCGCTAGCCTAGAAATGCCGGATGAGCCCGTCCAGCACCGTCCAGGGTGGTGACATCCCTGGTAGACAAGGGTAAACAAATTAGTTTTTGTAGGCCTAAAGCTGCCCTCATGTTTAGGTAGAGTAATCAAAAAGTTTTGTGCACTAGATATAAGAAGAAGCTTACACAGCAGGAGAAAGCGAGAGGGTGGCATTATGTGCTCAGTGGAGCGTGAAAACAAACAGGTTTACGCATCCCAGAGAACAAGCCCTACAACTTACGCCGGGCACTCACTGTGTCGTGCAACGGTGGTACGACAGTCACACGACTAAACCGTCACTCCATCCATGTGTGTGTGGTTTTCGGACGCGATGACGGTCTTCTATTAATCGGCCGGCAGTTTTTTAGTGATTAAACAGGGAAATCACTAAAAAAAAAACGTCGGCTGATGATAGAAGACTGTCATCACGTCTGGAAACTACACACACAGGGACTGACGGATTAGTCGTACGACCGTTGCATGACGCAATGAGTGCCCGGTTCTAGACTCCACTAAATACATTATTTTAACATACCAAAAGCTTCATTTTATTTAAAAAGCTTGTAAAATGTTAAATTGCTGTATAATGTTTGCAAATTCAACTTTTTAAATTACAATTTTATAGAGTTACTGTATTTAAGAATAATAGATATTTTATTGATGTTTTACAGTAGAGAGAAAATATTAAACTTTACCATTGTCTTAAAAACAGAACGGGAGTATGTGTAAATGTGTGGCTCTTAACCTATATACCCTCAACCATAGCGTTCCCATCCTCTTACATAAAGTCACTAATATAAATATGTTGAACACTGAATATACAATGATATTCACAAAATCATATGAAGCATGTCACGACAAAACCACCAAGTTGTAGAAAAATTGAAAACTGAGTTTTGTTAAAACCATTTTACATTTTATATCTTAAGCTTTAAAATGAGGGGTCAATTACCAAAATTAGGCAGCTATAACTGAAGTTATTGAACAAAACATACAAACATTTACTTTGTATTTGTTTGTTTCCTGTCTTTACTTGATTTTTTCTCAATAACTTCCAGTGCGACAACTTGGTGGTTTTGCCTTGACTAGCCTCATATTGCCAACTCTTACAAAACCAATTACCATCCAGTTAGTTCAGTTTTCAGGAAATGTTAGTTTTACAGAGAATCAAAATTACCTATTATTACAGTGGTCTCATTGGTTGTGGAACTTTACAAAACAGGCCTCACAGAATTTTGAAATACTTGGTTGCCCTCCACAGACTTATTATTACGGCTGTTGCTATGTCGAAATTGCACACGCGCAATCTTTTATAGAAGTTTTAAATTTATCAATAAATGAAAGTAAATTTAATCCAAATCTATAGAAATTGACAATATAAAATATGTGTGACATATATAAATAATTTGTATAACAAAAGAAATCAAAATAGTAGGCGCCTACATGGACATTTTTAGAGTGTTAAGATCACCATCTAGCCGTAATAATATATCTATGTTGCCCTCACAGTTTTTTAGTTGCCCTCCAATTTATTTTTTTTTTTAAATAGCTGTAATTGACTGTTGTGATATTGCTAAGCCAGCTGTTCTATCTTTTTTGCTAGACTTCTAGAGTTTGAAAAACCCCTAATTTTTTTTTGCTGGATCGCTTAGACCTGGTTGCCCATCAAGACCCATCCTAATCATTTTTGGTTGCCCGATGTAAATTTTTGGTAGCCTTGAGCTGTCGGCAACCATTCTGCAAGCCCTGAAAAGGTCCACTTTAGCATGAAGTCTAGTTTTTAGAAGGATCGGCTTTGTTAAGGATTGCTTGTATTAGCAAAAAATCTTTAATAAGCACTGACGTCACTATCACATTTTTTGAGGCATCATTTTATTTCAAACCTAGTCTCTTCAAATTTTTCATTACAGGGTAATATGCCTATGACTCTCAATAAGCAGTGCTTAACTGAGAGGTGTGGGGGGGGGGGGGGCTTAACAAAACAAAAATCATACATGGTGCACCGCTTATTCGAGAGCAGTGTTTATCTGAGGGCGGTGCTTATTCAAGATTTATGGCATTCTTACAGCAGTATTTTGCTTTTAACTACAATTTATATCCGATATCATACCAGCATATTCAAAGAAACTTTATCCTTTATTATGATGGAAGGATATTAATATCTTGCACAATTGTAGTGTGATGGTGTGCATTTTAAAAAACATAAGCTGTTGAATTTGAAGTCTATGTATATCTGTCAAGATTAAATATTTTAACATAAATTATGTCATCACCATCATTTCAGGATTGAATATTTCAACCTTAAGTAATTATAAGAAATTCCCAACAATGACATATTGTCGGAATATTTAATAAGATGGCATGTATCTCATTGCATGGAGAATTTAAAATACCTTCATGAAGTTGATTAGTAGACCATACGGTTGTTGCTAATCTAAACGCTTCACGTTCCCCCTCCCAACATACACTGAATACTCCCATCAGCAAACATTGCTTGATTTTGCATAGCTTACCACCATGTATACGAATTCCAGAGTTATACCAACCTACATGTAAAATACATCTCCATTTAGTATTTGTCTACAAAGGAGTGAACTAAAACGTAGTAGTAGTACAGAATCCTGAAGCTTCCACAGACCTTATCCATACATTGTTCACAAAATTATACTTCTGTAACAAAACCAAATATTATACATATATTGACTGGTCATTAAGTGGATAGTGAGATCTGGGGTGGATTGCTATAAAACTGTCTTAACTGGTGGTCTTAACTTACCAAAGAAAGTTGGTTTAGCAAAGTCACTTCAGTTAGACCATTGCTTTAAAGCAGTCTTTCCTAAAACCGCGTTGAGTATCTTCATAGTAACAGTAATTGAGGGAGTTCTTTTACATAATTCTTGTACCACATCATGTTGATATTTTACGAATATGTTATACCAGTTTTGATTTCATGTTATCGTGTATGTTTACAAAGTTATAATTATAACAGTTTAATAAAACAGGCAATTCAAGGTCAAATAATGCTGATGCCATTAAGACCATTTATAGACAACTCCAAGCAGACTTTAATGTTTAAGACTGCTAACTGGTAAGACTGCGGTATAGCAATGGCCTATAATTAAAGACCGTGTATGACGTCATAATTATAGACGGTCTTAACGTTAAAACTGTTTAAAGACCGCTTATAGCAATCCGCCCCTACTGTCCCAAGACGAAACAAGACCAGAGCCTGTTCTTTCCGATGGCTGAAGGCCCTAAACATAGCTTGTTTTCTAGTTACAATATGAAAATTCTATCTCAACTTGTAATGTATGTATAAAATTATTGGTTGGGATTTCAGTTTTTAAGACTAATAGCAGACACCATACAATATCTTTCACAAAAATCGACAGAGAGGATGCTATCCATCATGGCAAACAATCTCAATGTCTATGAAAGGGAGAGGTTAGCGGACCCACATACACCTCCGTGTTGTGTGATAGGGAGACCAATTATCCCCTACATCACCTTTTAACTGCCTAGTTTATCAACCAAGTACATTTACAATAAGCCATTTCACAGTTTCAACTGCGCATGTGCAGATTAAGGACAAGTGATAAAATGATGCGCGTCAATCATATTCCTTTCAATAAGACCTTGGTAACGCATATGCGCAATTGAAACCGTGAAATGGCGTATTGAATGACATAAGAGCTGCCTTCAAACTGAGTAATCGTTACAACAATATTCTGACCACTTTCCATCGTGACATGTCCAATGCTACACAAAAACTACAATACTCCCTTTACGCTGCTCTGTAAAAGCATAGCCTCCCCATTGCGTAAATTATTACCAGGGTTCATAAACTTAGAATGTAACAAGAACTTGTATATTTTAAACCATTGTTACACGAAAATCAAATCTTTAAAATTTTACTATTTGCTCAGTAACATGCAAGTAATTTAACCATTTTATTTTCTAAACACAAACTTTATATTTATCAATTACTACAATACTGAATGTAATCTCATACTCCACCCACATTCAGTATAAAAATAAAAAAAGTGGTCAGGTCTTTGCTGTCGCATGGATTTTTAAAAAACGCCATGGTGGAAACAATGTATGAAATAATAACCGAAGGCGGCCTAAAATCAATAGAGTTCATAATCTTGTTTTAATCTTGCAGTCTGCAAAGTTTCAAACCAATCAGACTTATAAATTTTTTTTATAAACCTAAGTGCCAAAAAAAATGGCCAGTGCTTTGCCATAATGTGGCATTTTGCCATGGTGGAAACAATGTACACATTAATAACCAGAGAAGGCCCAAAATCAATAGAGTCCATCTTGTCTTAATCTTGCAGTCTGCAAAGTTTGATACCTATCGGACAAATGTACCACAACTGGCGTCATCGCTGCCCGAAACACAGGGTAAAACCAAAAGCCTTCCCAGAGCTTTGGTCTTGGGGAGGCTAATAATAAATTTTTGTAGCAGTCTAGGCCAAGCTGTATATTTACTGTACCTACCAGTGTTTCGTTAGCCCTCCATTCCAAAGTCTTTTAGGAATTCTTGTACTTTGTTAAGGTCATCAGAATTAACTGTAGGCCTAGTGCTTGCTAATGATTTTTTAATATCAGCCTGCAAAAAGAGCACAGTAACATAAGTATTTGATGAACGTGTTCACTGCAAGGAACGAATAAATACAGTATGTCCTACTAGGTGTTGTACAGAAAGTCAGGAATGAGTTTTTACAGGATGTTAGATCATAGTATACCATCAACTATAGTATGGTAAAATAATCATTAAAAATGCTAAAACCGTTATACGTCAACAATTTATAATTTATATTGAATATGGTGACATTTGATTTGATTTGTGAAAATAATGTTTTCATCGTATGCACAATGAAGGTTTATCCTGTTGTTCTACTATAAATACATTTAATTTATATAGTAACAACTTTTTTTTTTATCCATTTGAGGCTAGTCGTGGCAAAACCACCAAGTTGTCACACTTGAAGTTATTGGGAAATAAGCAAATAAACAACACGAAATATAAACAAATACAAAGGAAATTTGTGTATATTTTATCCAATAACTTCAGTTATAGGTGTCCGATTTTGATAATTGACCCCTCATTTTAAAGCTTATGAAAGGTGTAACATGGCTATTACAAAAACTCAATTTTCAATTTTCCTACAACTTGGTGGTTTTGCCATGACATGCCTCATTTATTATTGACCATTATCGTTATAGAAAATATATGCCTTTAGGATATAAGGTCTGTTAATGTTAATGAATAAACATTTATATTGTGCCAATTTGAATTTGAAATGAATCATCAAAGGTTCAGAGTGGACTTTTGTTATACATTCAATAACTTGCTTCTCCCCTAAGAGCCATATAACCTTCTTCTCTCCTACGGGCCGTGCCATGTCTTTTGCAGCTGCTACATTAGCTCACATCCTTCTGTCCATGACAGGGATCATGTATGGACCAGAACACCGGGGTAACCCCTACTCGTATTGAATGATGTACTAGGTTCTTTAAAGTGCCTCGAACCTGTGCTGTTGTTTATGCTATGGTTCATGGTTTTCCATACAGCTCGCACTGTTAACACAAACAAAACAGCAATTTTATACATAAACTCAATAGAAATTAAGAAATGAGATTATATACCATTGAGACAGGAGGTTCATGTAGTTTTTCACCGGGAACCTGAGTCCAGCTCATCTCAATAGCTCCTGGTGAACCTGGGGAACATGGCTCTAATAAGTCATCTACCATCACACTAGGATCTTGTGGGCTGGGACCACGAACCTGTTAAAAAATATAGTATCCAGTTAGAATATTATTTCAATTATGGAGACAGTTGAACCTCCCGTAAGTGGATACCCTCGGGTCAGGGAAAAGTGTCCGCTTACGGGAAGTGTCTGCTTGCGAGAATAGAGGGCCGATAGAGGGCCAAAGTTGTAAACTTACGTAAACGTCCGTATGTCTCGCATTTCACGCGGCATTGTCAACAGAAATGGCCTCTCAATTTCTAGACACCGCATTCAATACTTTATTACATGGTTTATCATTTCTTAAAGATTGGTTCAGTAATTGATTCTCAGCCATGACGATTTTGTACAGAAATTTGTATTCGTTTTACAGAAAAATCACTAAATTTCCCAGGATGTCCGCTTATGGGAGGTAAATTAACATACACAGAATCTAAATTTGAAGACAAAAAGTGTCCGTGTCCACTTACGGGAGGTGTCCGCTTACGGGAGGTACCAATTGCACTGATTAGATAGGAAGAACAAACAGGTCTTTGAATTATTGTCCATTATGGGAGGTGTCCGCTTACGGGAGGTGTCCGCACAGGGAGGTTCAACCGTGGTATTATTGATGTGCAAGAAGTATCATAATTAGTGACTAATTTGTAAAATTATACTTGAAACACAAATAATTTAATTTGATTTATTCATATTTTACTACAAATAAACAAAAAATACAGAAAATAACTTCCTTCCATCATGATAAATTTTACATATGCCAGATTTTCACTGAAGTCACAATGTAGCTGGCAACTTTTATATTGACAACATCCAAAAACTCGGGCAATCACATCTTAATTGCTTGCATTAATTGTCAGGCCTGATTGTTGTGTCAAATTTCTAATAAATACTAAATTCATAAGGGGGAAAGGGGGCACTTTTCCAACTGACAGTAGCCACTACCATATCCCCTTTCCTTAAAATTAACACAAAAATCTGATCTCTTTAGGACTTTGCCTTAGTTCATCAAACAAGTGACATATCATTTGAGTATCTTCTCCACAACCAGGTCTTTTACAAAATAATTTTACTCTGCCAAGCTATGGTCGATATTCAACATAGATGATTGGTGTTTCACTGATTGTGTTAAGGAACTGAGAAAAACAAGGAATGTTATGATTTTTTTAAGATCCACAACCAAAATCAACCATGATCGAACTCACAATGTATGCATGGCTCACTCCCGTTGTCCATGGCAACAGAAATAACCACTCGAACAGATTTTTAGGTCCACGCGAAGCGGACCTCAGAGCCTCACTCATGTTCTTGCTGTTGCAACCACAACTTTAAAAGCGTCCAGCGTCGCCAGTTTTCAACGTACATACTTGAAATTTTGTACACATAAATTAGACCCCATTTCCAACAAACGTACATTACCCGTTTTGTAAGTTACACCCCAGGGTGTCCACTAGACCCAGAAAACCAAAAACGCGTTTCATCAACTAGTGTAAAATACGGCTAATTGCAACAAGCGCATGAGTAGCTCGGTTGGTTAAGACATCGTTTAACATAACCGTTCTACAAAAACGAAAATCAATGGGTTCAAGACGCACAATGGTAGTGTTGGCAATTTTGTTTTTTTTTTTACATTTATTTTTTGTCTAATTGTTATCAAATTATTTTAAATTGTTTATTTTAATTTGCTCTTCCAAACATTTTTATTGCAAAATCTACAAAAAGCCTTTAGAACATTAAATCCTTGAGAGGTGGCCTACTAATGCTAGCGTAATCAATAATGGAAGAATTTTTTTAAACCCCGAATATCGCAGTGGAAGCGCGGACCTGGTGGGCGGTCACTCTTGTTACTGATCATCATTGATGCTTAGTTACTAATTTGAGCCAAAATCAATTAAAAATATAAAGTAGTGAAAAGAACTAACCCGTTGGAAGTGGGTAGCTGTTTGTATTTTCCTTACTGGTTGCATCAACGCATCTCTTACAACAATACTGATATCAGCTCCTGAGTATCCACTGCTGTCCTTTCCTAGTTGTTTGTAATCGTTGTCTGTTAAAGTTGTCTTTGTTGCCCCCATATGAAGGCGGAACATATGTGACCTGGCTGGCGCCTCTGGTAGTGGGATGTGAATTCTCTTTTCAAACCTGAATTAATACAGTGACAAAAATAAGAAGGTAGTTGCCATTCAGTGACATTGTTGAATAATACTCCTTTCAAACTGAACACAGGGAAGAAAAACCAAAGAAACACCAGAGTACGGTAACTGTTCACACTGGTCTCAACCCTAATCCAATGTGGATGTCTTTTTGGCACCGCCATCTAGACCGGTTGGAATTTCTCTGAAGTCTCCTGCATGTATTGATGTATAATTCACCTCACTCGGAAAAGTAGAAGTGATTTTTAGAAGTACATAACTGATACAAAAAATTGTGATATTTGTACAGATTTCACATAATTCATTATCCGATGCCATGTTTTTAATTACAAAAAAAATGTAATAGTCCGATTTTCTGAATTCTTTATTTCTATTCTACATGACTTCTTTAACATATGCGTTCAAGTCAGTTGGTCCATTCGTTGCAGAGATTTAAGGGGGGCCAAAATCTGCAAACAACCCAATGGGATTAGGGTTAACAGGAAGACCAGTTTAATTCACATGTCAAGATAAACTCTGGGGTTAAAAAATGATGCAAACTTAACGCAATTGCACATTAACTTTGCATTGTGTACACAGTTGCATAGCAATTAAATCTGTGTGTATTCTATGTAGAGCACATTTTGCATTATTATATGCTGAAAATTCTGGAGTTTATAAAGTTGAACACATGTCTCCTAAGTTTGCAGTGCAGAGAAAATACTGACAATTTGAAATAAAAGAAAAAAGGAGGTTTTCATAAGGATAGTGCTAGAGTCTGCTTCCCTCTAACAGTCAATTCTAATATCTATGTAAGGGCTGTCCATAAGTTACATAACTTCTGTTACAGTGCGTTACAGGGAGGTGGGAAGGTCTTTATGTTTGTGTTACATAACATTTTTATTTCAATCATCATGTTAAAATTATCTATGGGAAAATGCATGAAAAACCCAAAAGTAAAATGTGTTTTTTCTCTTTATACATACAGTATAAAGTATTTTGTGTGAGCAGTTACTTAATCATAGCATCTTTAAACATATTTATTTATGCTAAGATGGGCAAAAAGTGTGTTTGTGTACAATCTTGATGGAGAAATGGAGGATTCCATTGAAATTTTTGAAGCTTTTAAATCAATCAGATACGGGGATATGGCCTGCGAACACAATGAGTTGTGACTTTTTTTTTCTGGTAACAGATAGGGCTATTGATATTACCGTATAGACTTCAGCATATCCAGTTTATTGAGGAATTAATATATAATTTGTGGATACAAAGAGGCAAAATATTCCAAGTTACAGGGTTACCGTTATGGATACCTGGTGTATTATATTACTAATTATTGCACATTACTTTGGTTGTTTACATTATTTTAAATGAATAGGGCATTGAGACAAACATTTGACTTACTTACAGTGTTACCATACATTACAGGGGGTGGGTGGGTCTTTAAAATGGTCAAAAATAGCGTTACATAATTTATGGACAGCCCCAAAGGTTGGTTTGGCCTAGAAGACAGATTGTGATCACTCGGCTTCAGAATACTATCTGCCATACTATGTGATAGTTGAATTAATATGAATTGAATAATTTTAATGATAATTTTGCTTTATATACCTTCTTCTGATAGCCGAATCTAAAACCCAGGGAATGTTGGTGGCACCGAGAACCAAGATGCCATCATTGTTATTACCAACACCTTGCATCTGCACTAAAAACTCAGTCTTGATACGCCTGGCTGACTCACTCTCGTTACTTCCTCTTTCACCGCACATTGAGTCGACTTCATCAATAAAGATGATTGAAGGTTTGTTTTCTCGTGCCATTTCAAATAACTGCTTCACTAATCTAATAAACAGAAAAATATTATACAAATATGTAACAGAATATGATTTAATAATAATAATTTGCATTTATAAAGCACTCTTAAACCGCTGTCTCACAGCGCTATAATCTATTTGACCAATAATCTATTTGAACAAGTGAATTTTAAGAAGAGACTTAAATTGCACTAAGGACTTAGACTAACGGATGTGAAATGGAAGCTGATTCCAGATCAATGGTGCCTGTGCAAAGAAACCTTTTGGAACTGATTTAAGTTGAGTCTTTGGAATGGATAGCATAAGAAAGTCCATTTCGGAACGAAGTCCTGGATGTAAGGGAACTTGAATTCTGTAGATAAGTAGGAGCAATGCCATGAATACATTTATATATTAAAGTTGAAATTTTGTAAATGATACGTTGTTGTACTTGAAGCCATTGATGTTTTGTAAACAGGGGAGAGACATGGTCATATTTTCGCAGGTTATAAACAAGCTTAGCAGCTCTGTTTTGTAGAAGCTGAAGATGTTTGATTTCTTAGTTAAATGAGCCAAAAAATAGTGAATTACAATAGTCAAGTCTTGACAGGACAAGACATCTGACAGCTTTTTCACATGTTGGTGCATCAATGTACCTACAAATCTGATATAAATTTGAAGGTTTCCATGGTGAAATTGTAATAAATACATAGCTCTTGTGGACCACCACCACATGTGCAGTTCTGAAATGAAGTGCTGAGTTTCTCAAGAGTTTAATAAAATATTTTGATCGCCCGTGAGATTGTAGATAGTCCTAATTTTGGGGTATACAGTGCTTGTAATGAGAAACACTGCAAATAATAATAATAATAATACAAGATATCCATTCTCAAAGCAAAGGAGAAATAATATGCTTAAAGGCCCGCTCACATCAACACAACAAAGCGACGCGACAGTCGATGACGACACGCGACAACGACGCGACATGGCAAGAGCACTCACATTGCTCCACAGTGCGCGCGATGACGATGCATTTTTAGCCTAGATCTATCTTTGTTTTTTCGTAGGCTGGAATAGGTCTAGGCCTATTTTGGGCTTCAAAATACATTTTAAATTTAATTTA
>JAOTQE010139005.1:0-11760 GCA_025631205.1 Nesometra sesokonis | reverse complement strand
ATTTTGACATTTGTCGTCGACGTGTTATGACATTAGTGGTTAAACATATTTTGACATTTGTCGTCGACGTGTTATGAAATTAGTGGTTATTTTGACATTTGTCGTCGACAGGTTATGACATTAGTGGTTATTTTTACATTTGTCGTCGACGTGTTATGACATTAGTGGTTATTATGACATTTGTCGTCGACGTGTTATGACATTAGTGGATATTATGACATTTGTCGTCGATTTTTACATTAGTGGGTTCCACAGGGTTACTCTTAATAAGCTTTAGCCACTTTAAATAGTACCCCCTCCAACTTTTCGCGTCACACTAATTCATAGAAATAATTACACCGCAAGTAAACATATTTCGTTTTTAACTTTAAACTAAAAAAAATACCTCTGCCTTCTTTTGCTTGATAAGGCCTAAAAAAATCTTCATATTGCCCAAGTTGGTTGGTTGGTCGGTCGAAAATCTTTTTTTTAGTAGGCACCTGTTACGGTATTTTCTATAAAACAACCTTTTTTTGTTCATTATAATTTAATTTTTTGATCACTTTAAATATTTTCTTATAATTTCTTACAATTTCTTGGATTATTCTTGATTAATTTATGTATTTATCAACAAAATAAGGAACTTGTGAAAACTAAAAAACACTCTAACTTTAGTGAAATTTTGGCTTGGTTGGGTATGGGCAACATAAAGATTTTTTAGGCCTAATTATTGCATTCAAAGTACAAAATAGCAATCATAAGGAATGGATAAAAGCGAGAAATAATGCCATTTGACTTGTAATTTTGTTTTCCTTTTGATTAATTTAATGGAAGCCAAACCATTTCACAGTATTTGCGACGCAGAGAGCCCTAATTTTTTTGACACTTCAATTCATATTTTATTAAATATTAGTTATTATATTTTAAAGATCAGTTGGCTCAGTACTATGCCATTTCAGCCATTACAGCATAAGATTTGATATAGAAAATTGTAATGTTTGTAAAAAAAATCACTATTTTTTGCGGTGACAGCATACTATAGGAGGTAATTTTTATCGTACATGAAAATTCAAAATTGTAAGTCAAAAAGTGTCTTCGGCTGCTTTCGGTAGGTGGCCATTTACAGAGGTAACAAATTCACTGATTAGAGGTAGAAAGAGCAATCGAGCTTTTGAGTGAGTTGGTGTTGCGGATTTAAGTGGGGGTGGGGGGAGCTCAACATGCTTAAACCCCTTATAAAATTGATCCGAAAAATATTTTTGTAATGACAATGGACTAGTAAATATAAATGCACAATAGGTAATTCCCAGAGCCCACTAAATCACAATCTAGGATCCGCCCTTGTGGGAGGTGTCCGCTTAGGATAGGTGTCCCGTCCGCACAGGGAGGTTCAACTGGTTAAAGGGCAACTCCGGGATTAAAATTTCTATGGATAAATCTGTAGAACAATTAGTTGTGACTTAACTCACAAAATTTTACACATTTGGACAAATAAATAATGCCGAAAAATGTGCTGAAAAGTGTGTCCAAAATAAAAAGTGGGTCTACTACTCAAATTACACAGTGTTAAAGAATAGCAAAATTAGAGATTTTGAAGGGGATGTGCTTGAAAATTAAACCAACATTACAAATATAACTCACATATGGAAAGATCAGTTAAAGTCACATTAGCTCAACAAAAATAATTCAGGATAAAAAAGAACAACTATACAAAGAAAAAAGTGCCTTGCGTCACCAGAGGAAGTTAAAGACGGGCACTTTCCAATGCCCAGATTGCCAGTGAAAACTACTCTCTGCCGCAGGGCTTCTAGCGCATAGAAAGACCCACCGCAGACAAACTGAAGCTTTCTCCAGGTCATCGTCGATTACGACGGACAGCCGATGATGATGAGAACAGGTAATTTTTAAATTGACTTTTAATATGGTTTTCGAACACATTCCTCTCAGAGTTACCTTTTAAGTAGAATCTGAGAAGTAGTCTTATGTAGAATCAAGTAAAATAATTTATGTAGACATAGAGGGCGCAAGTGTAAAATTTGTCTACCTAACAAGAGCCATTGCAGTAATAAGTTCTCTTCCCGGCTTGGAGTTTGATAAGCAAAGCCCTATTTGCCTTTTTGCGTGCTTTACGACTCTGTTCTGTTAGAATAAGCCCACGCCTAAATCTTTCATTCATTCATTTATTCATTTATTTGGTCAAAGTCGCATTACATTATTGAAAACAATGCATGATATTAATACAAATTTAAAATGAGTTAAAATAGTATAAACAAGACAAGTTGTATTAAAAATTAATTATAACACGTACACTCCCTTATAATTGTTGAAAGATGGTATTTATAAGGGATTCGTAAGGTAACAAGAGCCATTGCAGTAATTCGTAATCTGCCATGATAGCAATCTTCACATGCTCATGCACTGATAGCTTAGGCCCTATACTCATTTTTTAGGAACCCCCCCCCCCTCCCCCACTGAACTATTACAGGAATGATGATGGTGTGAAATGCTGTTCTATGTACCGTATTCCTTTAATTTAATTGCATTGCATTTGACGATTTATATCAAATCATTCACATTTAATATTTATAATAGGGGAGGCTGGGGCTAAAAGTCACAGGGGCAACTTGTCACAACACTTTTTCTACCCTTTAAAGAAATGGAATGTCCCAGTTATTGCCTTGATTGGTGACCCCTTGGTATGCACAGTACACATCCAGAAGTCTCTTTGCTATTATTTGATTTTGTGTATTGAAAAATCGAACTTTTTCAGCCTATAGATCAACTTTTTGAGTATTTACATAAAATGGTATCATACTTTATTATTGGGCTTTACAAAAAACAAATCACTGTTATAATGTAGGCAAATAATAGTGTTAAACATAGTGCAAACATGTTCGCTAGATTTTCACATGTGTTGTGGAACGAGTGCATTTTGTATACAACATGACAGTGGGCCAGGTTGTCACAAGTTGTGACAACTTGCCCCGATAGTGATAATTTGGCGGGATGGGTATAATGTATTAGATATAATAAGGGTTAAAATTGAATAATGTTAATGGTAATTGGTATACTAGTTCATTAATAATGTTTCCTACAGACAGTTAATACTGTTTTATTAATAAACGACAGGAATAGGGCCTTGTTATTACAGTATTAGCCAATATAATGAAATGGGCAAATTGGTTCTTGTCATAGAGCTGAGGGTCCTATAAAACATTTTTAAAAGTGAGTCAAACAATTAACCTTTGTTTTTAGGATGATTTTTTTCAGAAAGCGTAATTATATGCACAAGACAGAGAAGGATATATTCAGCAAAAATGCATGGAAGCGGCCCACCAGAAGTGTAAACCTACGAAAATCAGCAAACACAATTATGTTAATTATCGTACATTCTTGCTTTTGGTATCAATGAATCTGATGCCGATAACTTGTTTCTATAGCTAATTTTATTTGAATAATATGGATTTTAAATTAATGTAACCTCCGACTTGTGATTTTTTAAAAGTTAATGATACACTGACAAAAAACCCTGCTTCCAAAAAAAATGTGAAAAAAAAAAATATTTTAAGAGAGTATCCATGTCATGAACTCACCACCTTATATGCACTAAACATACTTTGCATAAGATAAATAAGTTGTATGCAGGTATTGATACAATTTACCTTTTGTTTAACCATGTGACAAAGTGCCCCACTACATGTGACAACTTGCCCCATGTACGGGGCAAATTGTCACATATGACTGTTTTTGGGAAAATTGCTCCCCTGGGTCACTGTAACAAATAATTTCATAATCAATAATTCCATTGTCTAGACCATACTCTAGGCTATATTTAAACGTGTAAACAACGTTCATTTAGACTAAAACTTGATGTCCAGAGCAGATTTAAATACATTTGTGACTTTTAGCCCCAGCCTCCCCTATTTATACATAACAGCGTAGACTTATACGAAAGAAGAGATGAGGAGACAGTGGCAGAACCAGACGGGCACCGGTGTTGATGTAAGAGTGGTACGTGTCTCTCACATATTTTTGAGTGAGGAATTATCCTCCCCCACACTTTTCGACAAAAAGCCCAAATTTGTTTTAATAAACTATAAAGTAACGGCTATTTTCATAAAAATATACTCCAAGATGTTCTGTATGAGCGTCTAGAGACTTGTTGAGTTTTTTACGAAAATTGTCTATGAGAGTGAACCCACCCCTGGAGCAGGCAGTCATTCTCTACTCCCCACCTCCCCACTTGTTAAATTCAAACCGAAAAGTCGACTGACGCAGCAAGTGATTCGGGCCGCGGAAAATTGGACCGTTCTTGTGCTGGTGAGCGACAAAAGCGATAATCATGGATCCAATGGCGGTTATAATGTCCGGCTTCGCGCGGACCTAATATTGGCCATCCACGTCATGATTTGGCCTATCAATAATATACATTACGAATGAATCATTCTCACTTACGTGAGGTAGATATATCAGTTACCCACAGTAGTTCCTATTGTCGTCTTCCGACAGGAGATTCTAAGGCTAATTGTGTACAAAAATAGACATGCAAGGACAGTGGACGAGTCAACGAATGCCTTGCTTGTGATCAAAGATGATGATACCCTAAAACATACTTTAAATAAGTAATTAAATAATAGTTTGATGTGCATATTGTAGGTCCTATAAAGATTAGGCCTATATAAAATAATAACCTAAAGATAAAAATATGCCCCTGGAGTAATTTTCACCATATTTGCTTTGCTGCGCTTAATAGATACGAACATGGAAGATTTCAGTTAAGGTTAAATCATATGTTTGTAATTTCTTTACTTAAACTTTCTGTTAGTTAACAATATGGATTTTCCGGAGTAATTTTAGACCAGAAGGGCACAAAGGTAGGCCTATGGATTTTTTTTTCAATATGCCAGTATTTTATTGAATTATAGGTCAGAGATCATGTTTACAGTATCTTTGACCAAAGAGTCTGTATATTCCGAAAAAAACTGACACAAAACTCAACTCTTTCTCTTTAATATTTCAGTTATTAACTACTGGACTAGACACTGTAACGCGTGGCAGTATGTATGTCCGAAAAAGGATTTTTTTCTTCTATGGGTGAAATATTTAATGAAAAAATATAAACATGCATCTTCTGAATAGATGGAGACAAAAAAAAACAAACAAAAAACAAGCCTCTACGACCACCAAATTCGTATACAATATTAGTATTAGTGAGGTTTCGCAAATTTACGAAATACGAAAACGAAAACGGATACGTCACAATTCCATTTTTGAAAGGTGCTAAATGTGTTCAAAAATATATCAATTTTTCCACCTAAGAGTAGTTGATGATCGTCCTAAAATATTCACCAAATATGACAGACATTCAAAGTGTTCTATTCAAACGTTACAAGAAATTATGACGTATCCGTTTTCGTATTCGTATTTCGTAAAGTTCATTTCTTCACCACCCAAAGCCAATTTTCAAATTCTCTGGACCCTAGATCAAATAGAGTTATAAAAAGATATACAGTTGAACCTCCCGTAAGTGGACACCCTTGGGTCCGGGAAAAGTGTCCGCTTACGGGAGGTATCCGCTTACGAGAATTTCGGCTGATAGAGGGCCAGAGTTGTAAAATTATGTATACGTCCTTATGTCTCACATTTCACAGCCTTCTCAACACAAATGGCCTCTCAAATTTCTAGACACCGCATTCTAATATTGTTTATCATTTTTTATATTAGTTTAGTAATATGATTCTCAGCCATTACAGTATAACCATTTTGTACAAAAATTTATATTCGTTGTACAGAAAAATCACTAAATTTTTCGGAATGTCCGCTTATGGGAGATAAATTAACATACAAAAAAATCTAAACTTTAAGACAAAAAGTGTCCGCATCCACTTACGGGAGTTGTCCGCTTACGAGAGGTACCAAATGCACTAATTAGATAGGAAGTGCAAACGGGTCTTTGAATTAGTGTCCGTTATGGGAGGTGTCCGCTTACGGCAGGTGTCCGCACGAGGAGGATCAACTGTAGGTTGACCTAGGTAAGGTAAGAACGTAGTGCCATTGACACTGGGGTGGGTAAAGGTAATTAATTTGTTGTTAAACATTGATAAGAACATAAAGGTAGCAGAACAAAGTCTTATAACTTCTGACCCAGAACAGGAACTATGTGGCCCGTGACGAATGTTTCTTGAGTTAAGTATTCCTCTGTTTACTAGGTGAATTTGTGACAAAGCAATTAATTTAATTATATTTATGTCGCGTATTGCACCTTGGGAAAGTTATAGAATTATCGGATATTTTAACGGAACTATTGAGTTTAATAGTTGCGTTAGAAGGAATTTGATTGGGCAATGCATATGTACTTTATTTAGGAAGGTCGACTTAAATAACTTATAAGTGTAATATATAATTTCTTCTGTGGATTGGACTTTTAATTCCCCTGGCTCGCGTCTCAGTTTCACTGAACCTGCATTTTCTGTATTTAAGACTCCATGAGTGGTCATCACTTGTAAGTGACCACTTTCCTCAATGAACACTTATTCATAATCGTACATACGGTTTCTCTCGTAAGCGGTCACCTCTCTAGGGCGTATCCAGGATCCGGGGAAGGGGGTCCTCAAACCCGGTGAGATTTTGACAATAAAAAAAGTGAAAGAAAGTCTTTTCTTCCATTTTAAGCCATTTTGTAGACGTATGTTGTTTTTCCGCCTGTTTTTATGCTATTTATACCTCCTTTCCTGAAGGGGGTCTTTATTTCCTCTGAAGGGGTGGGTGGTACCCGAGGGGTCAATCCTCTTACTTATATACTATTTTGTTTTTCCCTCAAGGGGCGAACCATAAACACCCCCTCCAACTCAGATACGCTACTGACTCACATAGGCTTCAACGGCTAGGCCTACTTTTGTCATTCTTTATATTATTTAAACTGCCGTAAGCGAACGGAAGGCTAATTTGCGTTGTATTTATTAACAAAAACAACTATCAAAGTGGCTTGTACGAATATTGAAGCAGAATTTCATAAGCTTATGCTAGGGAAGTTCGTTAAGAACACCGAGAAATTGGGGTTATGTGATTTTAACAGAGCAACACCTTTCCTACACGGCCACTTTTTTTAGAATCGGACTCGAGGGTCCGATTCTAATTGTAGACCTACTTGTATATAAATGTTAATGAACTGAATACATCATCATGATAAGGTGAAATACCGGTAGCCTACATGACGTTAAAAACGCGGCAAAGGAAAACTATAATAATATTGGTCTGATTTTAAAAACATCGTAGCGGATCATCATAGGCCTTCCTCGTTACAGTATTATTACAATCATTAATATTGGGCTTATTACTTACCCTTGATATCCTGACCTTCCGAAAATTGTCGAAGGAATCAAAAGCGGAGACGCAATTAAGTAGCCCGGAGAGCCACGCTAATTAACCACTCATTTTCCTAAATTTTACTATGCAGACCGGAATACAGTTTGTTTCGTTTAGGTGAATATAATATACAGGTACTTTGAACTCTATTTTATACCTCCCTGCTTTGAACGTGATGATAGAAAACTAGTGCTATTACATTTTACCGTAATAGTTTGTTTCGAAATGTGGGTGGGAAACATGTGGAGAGTCGTTTTCAAAATTAGGGGTTGTGTGATTTTTTAATTAAAAAATATGGTACAGCGATTATCACAGCTAATGTTTGTGGTAATTTTAAATTATTGGTGGGGATTTTCTATGTAAATAAAGAAAGTATAATAGTGTAAGATCGAAACTGTGTGCCGGGTATGGTACCTATCCGTATTTGCTACGTTTCGGCTATAATGTTCCACAGCCCTGGTCACGTGACGCTGAGTTGTTTTCATCATTCATGGTTCGGTGTGACCAGGGATTCTGTTCCCTGGTGTGACTTAGTGCCCTCTTTCGTTTGGTATTCGACACTCCCGCTCAAAGAAACTGACCACGGCAGATACGTTCTGTAAGGAAATTGTTAAGTCTTGTTCTAAAATGACGAAAACAGGGAGTACCATTAAATGAAATCAGGGCAGAAATGATCTGAGCCTTATCTAAAACATGATACAAATTCAGAGTTGGGGGACAGAATGTAAAATTGAACACCAAACCAAAGATGGCGCTAGTCACCAAACCATGATGCGAAACACCCGGTGTCATTTGTGACCAAGGCTACCTAAAATAATTCAACGTAGCAAGCAATTTCTGGTTACAGTATTTGGTTTATCAAGGGTAAAAATCATTTCAATCCTTTGTTATTCTTTTTCTTATACCTAATTTTATTATATACAACAAACTGAACCTGTAATAATGTATATACCGGTAGATGGATTATGGAATAGGCCTAAGGTTCATATTTAAAAAAGGACCTATATATAGGCCTAGTATACTACACAAATATATTTAGATGAACATATTATGATTAAACTTTGTGTATTTAGACGACTATAATTAATGAAGAAATGTAGATAGGCCTACATATAGAATGAGTTTTAAATACAAATGAGGCATGTCGCGGCAAAACCACCAAGTTGTAGGAAAATTGAAAAAATCGGACAATTATAACTAGAGTTATTGAACAAAATAGTCCAACATTTCCTTTGTATTTCTTTATATTTTCTGTTGTTTATTTGCTTATTTCTCAATAACTTCCTGTGCGACAACTTGGTGGTTTTGCCATGACTAGCCTCAAATGTACTAGAATTAATTCGAGGCATAATTGACTTTGTACGATTATGCAATACTGCAGATGAATAATAGCGGTGTTTAACCATAAAAGAAAAACATAATAATTCCAAAATTGTTGTTATTGTTAATTTGTATTGTACCATTGTTGTTTTTTTAAATTAAATATAGGTCTAATAATCTAACAAAGGAGATATCTGTTTTTTTAACGATTATGCTAATTTGACCTGTGACCAAAACAGATGGGAATTTCATAAATAATACAGTAATTACAGGAAAACACGGCTACCAAAGTACGTCTAATAAAATATAAATGCTCAATTCAGAGAACAAACTCCTATGGCGAGACGAATTGAAATTTAATCAAAATAAACATTTCAATGGGTAATCCTGCCAAAATCCACAAAAAAAAGTTTCATTGCAGTTTAGTTACCTGCAGGGCCTAGACGATTTCTTTGATAATTTCCCGTTGCTAAGGTACTGTATGGTAGTAGTAGGCTGTATTTCGTATCAGAGCGGACCATCCCAGGCTATTCACTCCATTGTAGGCTAGGTGCTGTTTTCAAATAAATCAACTTATATTCTTATTTTGCATTTTTTATTGTTTTGGAGTAATAAATTGACATAATCGTTGCTGATGAGTATTATATTTATAAATTTTAATAAAAATAGTAAAATTTAGAATATTTTTGGTTTACAAAACAGAAATTTGGAAGGAGGGGTATCTCTATTAGAAAGGCCTACCTCTATAAGGAATAGAGATATTTTCGTGTTCCTCAATGGCAATTGAGATATCTCTATCAATTAATCAGTTTACAAATGCCAAGAAACAATTTGTCTTTTTTTTCTGGGGCGGAGGGTGGGGTTGGGGTTGCACCAGTGACCAAGAATTGATTTTATATTTTGATTCTTTACTTTGTATTTACTCTATTGGAACATTTTTCTTTCATAAATGACACTGAAATACATCGCGATCAGTCCTGTCTGATTTTTTTGTGCCAACTTTCTGCACCAACACTATATTGGTTTAAATTCTTGTCACTGCTTATGTTTCATATGTCTGAGATATGCTTATGTGCTTCTAGTATTTCAAATGCCAAAATATAAATAATAATGAATATATCATATTTCTCAATCCATCTTATGGAAGCTATTATCCGCATGCCAGAACAGTAAGTATGAAGCTAGAATGTCAAAACTGCGACTAAACAAAATTACTGATTAAATCTATTTATGTCTGTCTGCCGTTTGGCAAGGCCTACGTCATCAACGTATTAACCTTCCTTTACCTTCTCTCAAAGTTTAGCCTAGTCATCACGATTCTGGATTAATGATAACGGGCATCATACTCTAGACGACTACTAGTTATAGCAAAGGGGTTTCCTATCAAACAATTAGATCAACTTCGTATCACACGTGGTTGTATGACATACAAGCTATTCTGCTTATTATACTACAACTACTGCAGTATATGACCTAGCATTACATTCACGTTTTACCAATTCAATTTTAGGCCTATTAAATTCAAAATGTTATAAAAATTAGTAAAAGGACGCTTTGAATATTATATATATATTACTTTTTGCTTACCAAGTGTTATATCTCATTTGAGATAAAAACAAGGAAATCGTAAACGATTACACACTCGCCCATGTTTTTTTATCCAACTTTCCATCCAAATTTCTATTACTGTAAACTGTACTATAGAAGCAAATTTAGATGGCGCAAAGCCCTAATAATATATAGTAACTTTTTCCCTGTAAAACTTGGTTAGAGTGAAATTAATGTTGTTTAGAATAAGAATTTAGCTCAAATTGATAATATACTACAGTCTGTTACCAGGGTCAAGAAAGGTTATCTTTTGTTATTTTAAGACAGCAGCTAATACTGTAGAAAAGCCTAATAGGTTATCCCTGTCTTAATCTTTACCACATAGAGAGGGCAGTAGATTCAAAATCAAATAGATTATAATCCAGAATTCTCGTGGTAACGGATAAGCACCTAACCT
Organism: Nesometra sesokonis; assembly: GCA_025631205.1. NCBI lineage: Eukaryota > Metazoa > Echinodermata > Crinoidea > Comatulida > Antedonidae > Nesometra > Nesometra sesokonis. The sequence goes on along the minus strand of JAOTQE010139005.1, from coordinate 1,091 downwards.
CGGGAGGACCTAGATACGGTTGGTTCTGACATTATCTAAAAGTTTGCAGTAAATCGTCCCAATAGTTTTGGAGATATGGATGTAGAAGGACAGAAAGACAGACAGACAGACAGACACACAGACAGAGCTATACCCTCTCCCCACTTTGGTGTGTTGAGGGTAACAATTTGCCATTGTCTTGTCATATATCCATCAATCTATCGCGGCCACCAGTACATCTGTTCTCCATTTCTATATTTCGCAATAGCTACCGTACATAGCTTCATATTTCCAACAGATATCTATCATTTTGACATTTTCTTTGATGGTTAGCACATGAATTTTCTATTAATTTCCGTTAGCTAATGATAAATCAGAGCTCGAGTTTACATGGGTGTAGGTGTGTGAGGGGTTAAGAAACGGGGTTGCTGAACTAAATTACAATGTAAGGTAAACTTTCAAAATGTGATTAGCGCAATGGAGGATCCATGCAATTAATGAGGGGATGGAGCCGAAGGTTAAGAGGGCACCCCTACCTCAGTTCACCCTGTGTGGTGTTGAGCAATTTTGAATATAGTGCCCATAGAATCCCTGAAATGGCATTATTAAATCTGAAAGTTGATTTTGACTAATCAATTACTCATGAACTGCTGAGTTTTATAATTTCATCAAAATGACCTCCAAAAACAAAATGGCGGGTAGTTTTTTATAAATTCACTATATCTCTGCAACCATGACCTCTTGGTTATTTTCTGGTGTCAATTGTTCAGAATATGCATATTTATTATATGTAAATATGCAAATAAATTTTATATGTAATGTTTTATGTACAACAAAAAGCAACAATAATTAAATATTACCAATGAATTGTTATAGTGCACCCAAATGATGTATTTTTTTAACATAGATTTTTGCAATCCTAAATATGTCTAATTAAAGAATATTGATGTTCCCAAGACCAAATATTGTCCCACGGGGTTGTTTTAGGGCCATTTTGGCAGCCATGTTGGATTTATTAAAATGCAACATATCGGAGTTACTCAGCAACTAGTGATCGTAGAGATGTAATTTTGGTGTCAAATTGTTCAGAATGTACATATTCCTATGTGCTC
>JAOTQE010138982.1:0-23390 GCA_025631205.1 Nesometra sesokonis | reverse complement strand
AATAAATTGTTATAACTACAACTGTTTAAACATACAACATATTATGAAATTAAAACTAGTATAACGTTTTCGTAAAATAAATCAAACGTGATGTGGCACAAAAGTTGCCTAAAATAGCGCCCTCAATTACTGTTACTATAGAGTGTTTGTTCGAGAATCAAATACTCAACACGGTCTTAGGAAAGACTATTTTATAGCAATGGTCTTACTTGGGTGACTTTGCTAAGATCGTCTATGTGTTAAAGCCGGCTTTATTCTGTAAGTTAAGACTGTCGGTTAAGACTGTTTTATAGCAATCCACCCCTGATCTGAGAACCCCTGGATACGCCACTGATTTAAACAGGCCATTATTGTTATTTAAGAAAACTGATGTTATTCACCTGTCCGACGTCGATGGCAGGATTGATACTGTCGCCAACGTCCATAATAATGTCAGTCCTCAAAACCACGTGATCTCCGGTCAGACAATCGATCTCCACCTCGGACACTGCCGTACCATACGTGAAATAATAGAAGGCATCCCCAATGTTTGTGTCCCAATCGTAGCCAATATCAGGCGTCCTATTGAAAATAAGTACTGTAAATGCATCTGTTCCAGTAGATGATGGGAGAAGGAGAAAATTAAATCCGGACGGCAGGAGGACAAGATGTGTAAAAGAGACAGAGACAAAACGAATAGATGTATGAGTAATAAGCCATTTCACATTTTCAACTGCGCATGTGCAGATTAAGGTCTACTAATAAAACTACGCGCGGTTCTTATTGAAAAGATACTTGTCGCGCGTAGTTTTATCAGTTGACCTTAATCTGCACATGCGCAGTTGAAACCGTGAAATGGCTTATTAAGCAAAAAAAATCTTAAAACATTTTTCCCCCTCCGCAAAGAACACCATATTTATTTAGCCAAGCTTATGCAGGGACGGATCCAGTTTCCACCGAAGGGGAGGGGGCCATTTTCCAGTCCGGGTGGGCGTGGTTGCTAAGGTTTTTCTGACGAGCAAAACAAAGGTTATTTCCCCATTTTGGTGCTCTGGTGCCGTATTTTCACAGTATTTTGCCCTTTTGTGGTAAATTTTTGACCCGGCGCACCTAATATAAGGGTGGGGGCGCAACTAAGTTTTGACGATAATGGGGGGGGGGGGGGGGGGGCGGTTGCGCCCACCGCACCTGTTATGCCTATCTGGCAGAAAGTTTTCTCAGACTAGAGATGACACCTGACATGTGTCACACAGGCGAAGCACAGACCTTACTCATGTCAACTGACAGGCGATGCAATGTTAGTCACTGGTACGCATGCGTTTTTACACAATGCTCGAACTATGACCTTCAAAATTAGTCCGTATATTAACAACTGTGGTTTCAAAGTTAGAAAGGGCTTAGACAAAGGGTAATAGAGCAATGCAACATGAACATACTGTACGTTGCTCACCAAATAAATTAGGCATAATCACTTCGTACTATGTTGTTATATCGATTTAAAGTTGTTCGTTTAGATGCCTAAATAATGAAGCTGGTTGTTTATTACTATCCAGTACAAGGGTACTAGAAACTTGATGTTATAACAAATTTAAAATTTACTTTGAATGGTTTGTGGGAGCAGTTTATGTAGCGGTTATGGTTCAGAATCCCAATCGAGAGGTCGGGGGTTCAGACTCAACCACTTATGTACGCCTGGGCACATGGGTGTCGGTTTGTGGGGGAGGGGGTGGACACGTCCCCCCACTTTTAAATGTGGGGGGCGACATGATATCAATTGTTCCCCCCACTTTTTGGTAAACGTATGAAAAAAAAATGTAAAATTTGAAAAAAGCGGCAACCTTATCATGTTGCTATAGGCCTAAATAAAAATATTTAAAATATTGTCTCATTGATCCAAAGATCAGGAAAATAGACACACAAACGGAGGAAAGACCTTTTTTTTTTTTGCTTGTCAAAACCTAACCGGGAACCACGCCAACCCGGGGGCCCTGCTCATTGGCGCAACTTCTTGTCTTTGTCCCCTCCACTTTTCAACTCAAATCTACGCTGTTGCCTGGGCAACGGACTTCTCGCATTGCTTACCAAGCTGAACCGACAAATTGCTGGGAAGTAACCTGCGATGGACTAGTGTCTCATTCAGGGAAGTATCATAGGCCTATTTCACGCTACTGAGACTGGAATTAAGCTGCAGCCTTACGAACCTTCAGGCTCGGAAAAGGATTATTACTATTATTTACTTATTTTGAATTTCGACAAATTAGATGAAATCTTTGTAGAATTTTTTCATCTAGCGACGCCTGACAAAAACATCTACAAACAGGATCAAAATACAGTACTTACTTGTAGAACCCTGTCGCAGATAAACTCACTCTATCAAAATATGCTGCGTTAACCTATAGCAAATATAAAACACATGTTTCTTTGTGTGAATTTTAATAATGGTGATAGTGTAGTGGTGGCAGTGTAAGTGATATGATAATAGCCACCAAAGATAGGTCCCCAAAATAAAAACTTATTCTTTTTGTCCCGTAAATTTTCAATACGATAGATTTAATCAATCATCGGACATTGCCGTCACGAATGTGTAGCCAAGTAACAGTAATGCTGTTTTACAATATCTCAGAGGGAAAGACTCGGGAATTGTTTGTGTTTAACTTCAATTCCGAGGTTCTGTGTTCAATCCTTACCAAGCACCAGGATTATTTGCATGGCCCCTAATGAGTCTTAGTATATAAGCATGATATAGTATATCCATCCTTTATGCTGTTGGATGTGGATGAAATTAAGAAAAAGAAAAAGGGGGTGCTCTCCTTCCGATTTGTAGTTACATTTGACAATCAAATACAATTTTGCTTGCCTAATTTTGTTGTACTGTGTTTCACAAACTTTATTGGATGGAAAATTTAATAGGCATACTTAATATAAAAGAAAATCATAGATCTATTATTTACGGTAGATAGTGATATTAACACTGTAAAATGGCAGTCCCATTAGGTGCCTACTATTTTGATTTCTCAGCCTCCGTCACAAACATGTAAGTTAAATAATTATAACTGTTTCGTAATTATTGTATTTTTAACATTCTTTTGTTATAAAAATTATTTACATATGTCACACCTATTCTATGTCGTCAATGTCTTTAGATTTTGATTAAATTAAATTTAATTTACTGATAAATTTGAAACTTCTATGAAAGATTGCACATGCGCAATTTCGACATAGCAACAGCGTTAGAACGTAACACGATTTGATTGGTTGGATTCCGGAATAGTAGGCGATTACATGGAACTGCACTTTGGGCTATGTATTGTGTGGAATTTCACCATCTAGCCGTAAATAATAAATCTATGAAGGAAATACACTTTGAGGAAGTTGAAGGCGCACTCGATGCGCCCCCAACATACGCCCTTAGAACAATCATTTGAATCCATATTTTGTTAGTTATACTATGGAGGAATAAAAACCAAGAGGGCGATGTAGAAGGAGATGGGTAAATTATGCAATACAAGATGAAATAATGAGGAGACAACTCCTTCCCATTGAGGAGACAGTATTAATGTGGTGATACCACAGATGGTTGATACCTATGTAAATTAATGTTTAGTTTACTACTCACCCAATCGTCCCATGTTTTATTTGGCTCCTTTTTCATGTAAGGTTCAAGTCTTTTTAAAATCTTTTCGCACGCAATCTTACAGACAAGTAAAAATATAACTTTACTTAGTTTTGTCAAGATATAATAATGATGGAAACGTGTACAATGTACTGAATTTCAACGATTGAAAAGACCCGACATAATTGTGACAGATCCAAGCCAAATGAGGCATAAGTCGAAAAATTGAAAATTGAGTTATTATGGTTTATTAAACTAGACATTATTATATTTAAAATGCAACAAAAATTAGTTTCATACGATGTTTCCTTGCAAAGTTATGAACAATCAAATTCCGAGGATTTAAAATAATAAGTTTTGAGAAAACTGCATTTGAAAATTACGTATCAGTATATTTTTACTTAGAAGGGTCATTTTAAATTGCAATTTTTGAACATTTTTTTGACCACATATCTGAAAATGAGTAACGTAGTTTGCAAGTTGATTGTTTAAACTGTACGTTATTGAAATAAAATAAAATTAAAAAAAATGACCATTTCATAATTTCTACCTATTGTAGAAAACTAGCTTTGCGACTTATGTCTTATTTGGGTTGGCTTTGCCACAATAATGTACTCAAACTTTATTAAAACGTCATGGTATAAGTATAATGTCTGATTAAGTCTACATTTTGTATCTTTCAACTGTATTTTTTGGCTTGTGATTGCATTAGTGAGGTTTCGCAGCTTTACGAAATACGAATTCGAAAACGGATACGTCACACATTCTTGTAACATTTGAATAGAACACCTTAAATATCTGTCACAGTTGGTAAGTATTTTACAACGATCATCGACAATTCATAGGTAGAAAATTTGATATGTTTTTGAACACATTTTGGAACTTTAAAAAATTGGAGAGTGACGTATCCGTTTTGGTTTTCGTATTTCGTAAATTTGTGAAACCTCGCTATTATTGAAGTTTCAACCCGTGTTGGCAAACAATAGATTACTTTTCTGTTATTAAACAATGACTTGTTTAACGGTCAGTTAATGCTGAGCAACTGTAATGATTTAGTTTATAATTACATATGCTTTAAATAACAATAAATAGGCCTAACCTTAATTGCCATTCCGTTCAAGTCTGAACTAAAACTGGCCGATGTCGCTGTTGCATTTGGTATCACGTTTGTAGAGGTTTCCTTCGTATAGATTCGGTTAGATGGAATACCCAACGTTCTGCTTGCAACTTGAATCATCTTGGTGTACAAACCCTGACCCATCTCAACACCGCCGTGTGTCAGCAAGACACTTCCATCTGTATAGACATTTACCAATGCCCCAGCCTAAAATGAAATAAACATATGTGAGGCCTCACCACAAAATGAGTCTCATGGTAGGAAAATTCAAAATTGAGTTGTTGGTAATAGAGCACAATATAAGGTATCAGTGGCGGATCTAGACATGTACTGTGACCTTCGCAAAACCCATGTGGAGAAGCTGGTGGTCTGGGGGTCGCTTAGGCCCCTGTGGTGAGGTACCAGAATCTGAAGTCGTCTGACCTTCGCAGTTGCGAACGGAGCGAAGATCTGGATCCACGCCTGGGTATAACCTATACTTTAGATAACATTGATTTGATAAGTAGATCCAAAGATATGAGCATTTGAAGTTTCCATGTATGGAAACATAGTTTTGAGAAAATCACCGATAAAAAATTGAAAAATAAACAAAGACCATGAATCTCAGAATGTCTTCATGGCGGACACTTTCCAGCATGAAAATTGACCTAATAAGTATATTTTAATGAAATATGGGTACCATAGTACTCATAATTGATTGAAACTAATTTCTCAAAAATTGCCTTCAGATCTATTTTGGTTATTATCTAAATTTGATCTCACCTACGATGGACTCATACTGTGATGAGACCTCACATATTTGTAATTATGCATTAAATTGATTTAATATCACTTATGTAATATCTATTATCTAATATCTATCATAAAATAGCAATTTTAAAACTTTACAATAAAACTACTGTATTATCTAATAAGCGGCACTATTTACCAATTTATAAAAAGTTGATTCGTTAGTCATTGCTAAGGGGAATGGCAGCATTGGCGTTTCGTGACATATTTCGAGGAAACTAATTCATAAAAACCAATTCGAATTATCAGGACGCAATTCACTTACAGTTTACTTTTTATGGGACGTAAAAAAATATAGTACTAGTCTTCGACTTGTACAATAATTTGCCAGAGCGAGTAAATTTTGCGTATCTCCTTAAACTATACAATAAAACTACGACAAACCTGATTCAAAAATTTGATGAAATAACCGACTCCATAAATAAGTGGTATTGTCGATATGCCACGCTTTCTCCACCTGTTACATCTGTGAGAAAAAAAAATCTTATATCATTTTTAAATATTACACATATGTAACTAAATGATGAAAAAATAATTGAGATGTGGCAGCAATCAAAGTCGAAGTTTTTACCAGATTCGCATTAAATTAGAATCTGTGTCCAGAATCTGGCTAAAAGACCACATCTCGAATGTTAAAAAAAGACTTATTTAAAGATAATTACAAACCTGTTATACTCTTTCACTTGTAGTTTTCTGTGTTCATATTCGCATTTATTCAGACATTCATCCCAACATCTTCTCAGTAAGTGTAGGTCGTCAGGCTTTTGATTAAAATACATGGAGTCACCAACTTGAAGCATATTTATTTCACGCACCTTGTTAAAAATCAAATCCATGTTATAGTTTTAACCAGACCAGCAAAGGCTTTGTGATAAGAGGCTAGCAAAAGGTTGTTGAAACTGGAGACCACGCGGCCAAAGACCACGCGATCAAAGACCACGAGAAGGCCAAGCGATCGATGGGTGGACTTAATGAAAGAAATATTAAATAGAAACAAAATGCTGACTATACAATTAAAAGAAATAGTGTAGAGAATGTGAATTAAAAAGAAAAAGAGGCTGCTTCACTGGCAGGTGAAAGCATACCTAGGAGCTGAAGCAAGCAGTCAGTAAAATCACAAAATCAATATATATAAGTTTAAAAAAAATCAAGTTTATGTACCAATTTAATGTCACCGACACAGTCTTGTTTTTGTTTTTAAGTTTTAAAGTTAATCCCGTTTCGACAGCAATACAGCAATTTACATGCTTGCGGAATGTATACGGCAGTGGACCTTCTCTATCATCTTCGTAAGGGATTGAATTATAATTGTAATTTACTAGAATATGAGTTTTCTCTGGAATTAAATTATGTTGATTTGGATATTTTGTCAAGTGTTTTACTCAGCTGCTACACTTGGAATATGTAGAATTTGTCTGTTTGCGCAAGTAACAAACATATTTATTCAGGATACATATTCAATGGATGAAAAGTGTACAATAAGCTTGACGAAACATTAGTAACACTGACAATAATAAGAAAATGATACCGTTTGGAACAAAACTGTATACTGGCATAAAATCCAAAGTGTACAATGTTTCTGTCTCCTCTCAAGACTATGATTTACCACCGACGATGACGGTGCCTTCTAGCGGTGAGATTGAAAACTGTAGCGCCCTCCCCTATTGAGGGAGGTCGCGTATGATGCTGGAATAAGCAGCAGGGAGTTCTAGTCCAGGGTCTTTGTTCAGATTGGGATGAAGGTGTTGAATTTCAATCGCCTCTCTTATCCTATGTTTCCATTTTGTTTGATCCTACGTTTTCAATCTCACCGCTAGAGGGCACCGTCATCGTCGGTGGTGAATCCTAGTCTTGAGAGGAGACAGAAACATTGTACACTTTGGATTTTATGCCAGTATACAGTTTTGTTCAAAAAGGTATCTTTTCCTTGTCGTTATCATTATACAAATGGACCACAGAAGTCTTTATAGTATCATTAGTAACACTGATCTAAAATGGTTCTACATCGCAACCGCTATCTACCTCTGAAACATCAAAACTCAATAATTGAATTCAGTATTTAAAATAGTTTTTTAATGTAGAGCATAGATAAAGAGGGGAGAAGTGACTGATTTCTAGAAGTCTCTGTCATCCAAATTCTGCTGTTTATGTTACTAGCAAATTCCGTAACATACATAGTTGTCATTTAATTTTGAAATATCTTTTACTGTATTTTTTATGTTACGTTGAACTATATCATTGTTCAAATAAATGTGGAATTGAATTAAAATAAGTTGTCTAGCTTATTTTAATTCAATTAAAATTTATATTAAGATTAACATTTCTTGCACCTTATTTTGAGAAATACCACAAGCTACTGCAATATCGGAGATCCAATTTTCGACAATCAACACTGACTGAACACTTCCAAAGCTTCTGAAGGCTGTGTTCGAAGGTATATTCGTCTTACAGCAATACCCATGAGCATCGATGTTCGGGATGAAGTAAGCATTTTGTACATGAAACATGGCACGTTCCATTACCTAGAGAATAAAAAACATGTAAGGATTAGACAAAATAAAGGTGATACTAGATGACGCGGCTTTCCAATTAAACTTGAAAATTTCCAGGAAGCACAGACGACAAAGGATATCATTGGCATACTTACAAACATTACATGGTCAGTAATACCAGAAAGAGACGCCACTGTTTGTTAATAACTGTACGCCTGAACTTTGCGTAACTTTTCGTGCCTTTTTTGTAGCCAGGTTTAAACTCAGTACCTCGGGATTGGAAGGCAAGCATGCTAATTACCAAGCTACAAAGCCACTCTTACAGGATCCTGCGCAAAATGTTTGAATATTGCTCCGAAGAAGAGCTGTGGCTTTAGACAATCTTTCTGAGAGTTTGTGGAGAGATGAATAAAGGAGTCAAAGCTACATCAGGACTGCCAAAAAATAAGGACTTACGCTAACTAACTAAAAGTGTCAGCTCGGCGCTGAAGAGCGAGGGAGAGGAATATGTGAAAGGGAAGGAGAGGAGAGGAGGATGTTTAAATGGATCAGCACATGCTGGATAAAATAGTACAGAGAATGGCAATAGATTCGCTTCCGTGAGCTTAGGGACAAGTGAGTTTTCTTTTCTTCCCATTTTCATTGCGACCCTCTAAATCTTTACCACGATATTTATCTTCTATTACCACCTTAAGGATGGCAAGGGTAATGTAGGCAAAAAAGGGAAATATATAAGGATACCTTAAAAGCAAACATGACCAAATGTAACAATAACGTCAACACATGGAATGTCAATACCAACGATAGGACATTTTGGTGAACCATTATTTAAGAAGGAACAACATCTCTCGAAGTTAACAGATGTGCTGAACTTGAAGAGATGAGAAGAAAACGAAAGGAGAGGTAGCTACGATCTATCTACAGGTGCTACCAGCCAAATACCAAAGAACAACTTTTTAAGGCAGGATTAGACTAATGAGCCACATAATAGTCCACAAACTAGCGGATAGACAATTATTTCGTTCTTGAGGTTTGATGGTGAAAATTATGAAGCAAAAGAACATTTATAAAAATAATGCTTACAAACATTGATAAATCCATAGTATTTCCGCAGTTGCTGTACATATGGACCTGTAGAGCTTGTATTTTCCCGTCATTTGTAAATCCAACTTTATAACGACCAAGAAAAGTATGCCTCGTTCCAGTACTCGCCATGTCTTCATCACGATCAAACATACACCTCACTGGTCGTCCCATTCTAATTAATAAATAAATTGAAAACGATATATCAACATGCTAATAGGTCTGATAATGTTATAATGTCAATAATATGTCTTATATAGCGCATTCTCTCAAGATCTCTTTGAGATTTACTACTGCGAAAAAAAAACGTTCCATAAAACACTAACAACGTTACAAATGTAATCAAGGCGTTTGACATCGATACTTCCAGCAAGGGAATCAAACAAAAGGTTATTTCATCGGTTGGTAAGCAAATCGCGTGCCATGTTCTAGAAGAACATTGCACGATTGTCGATTTAAGAGTTGAAACCTTTGGATTCCTGAGTTGAGCGTCCTTTCTGTTTGATTACCCCTGCTTCCAGGTACTGCTGCTGCCGCTGCCTCTACCCCTAGTACTACTAGCACTACCAATATCACTGTCACTGCAACCACTACCAATACCTCTACCTCTACAACTACTCTAACCTTTTAGCAGCAACAGCAACCGCAGAGATTAACGGTATATTTCGAGTTTCTTTCCCACCGAAACCGCCTCCAATTCTTTTTGTTCGGACGGTAATTTTATGAAACTGTACACCAAGAACAGCACCCAATGCAATCTACGGATTAAAATAGAAAAATAAAGTAAGTCACATTGAAATAATTACACTGTATTATGTTTGCCTTTGTTACAAATTTCAAATACTAGCATAACGTATTCAGATATTTGATAGTATTATTTGTATGTTTTTTGTGATGGTACCTTGTGGTCATAATCAGTATACACAGACAAGGAGTTATAAATACACTACAACTCATTAAAATTATGTGTGCTATTTTTTCATTATAGAAAACTCAAGTGAAGTGTGCTCGCGATTAGAAGAACCACTAAGTATGCAGATGAGAGATGTGTGAGCATGCAAGGTCTCCAATTCTTAAGATCTAAACAGAAATTCTGCGTTTTCTTGGGTCATAGCGACAGAAGGCCTACATTGACTAATATCATGACACGAACTCCTCTTATTTCTTCAGTTATTGGTCTTCACGAATTGACAGCTTCTGTATGATACAACGAACCAGTGACGAGATGGTATGAAATACAGTCAGAAAATGCACTTGTCAATCGTAGCTTTACGTAAATTACCACCGAAAGGTTAAAACGTTCCAGAGACAGACGTCGTGGATGCAAACAAGTTCTTGAGTCTACTTCTTAACACTGACGAGACACAATAAGTGATGGAATCAACTAATCATTAAGGATGTAAATTCTGAGTGTAACATACAAACGGCGACCAAGTGAACAACTTTGTTTTTTAACCCTCTTTTAAAATGCCTACCTGTATTGTTTTAAGATCCTGCCCAGTGACAATAACGTCCATGCCATTTTCTTCAACATTGGGCAATGCGATGCAAGCATCAGTTTCCATGTAAAAGTGTTCTTGCTCGCCGACTTTGATCTCACCCTCAATTATCTGATCTGAGTTATTAAATCCTTGTGATACACTGCCTTTTGTAAGTAATCGCTTTGGTGAATAATAGCTATCTTTTTCAATAGCAGCCTATTTAATAAAACCAAGAAAAACCAAGAAATGATTTTATTGAATCTTATTAGCGACAAGAAAAGAAAGATTTTAATAAAGGAAACTTTTACATTACACCTATACTACACATACTCCACTAGATTCCAATAAAATAATGGTTCATATTTAAACTAATGTTGATCACATTAGATTACTTAAAGAGACCAATCGCCATCCTTATTATTTCCAATTTAATTAAACGTAGATCTCTAGTCTGTACGAGATCTCTTGTGTCAACCACTAGTACATCTGTGTTTTATGTTCCACCTAGTCGTCTGAAAACATACGGAGACCGGGCTTTTGCAGTCGCAGTTCCTAAACCGTGGAACACTCTTCCTACTTCTATTCGAGAGACTCCTTCAACGGAAGTATTCAAAACTCTGTTGAAAACGCACCTTTTTAGTTCGCTGTACTAGAAATCGACGATTGTTAAAGTGTGAATTAATACAAGAATATTAACATTACATAAACTACTGATAAGTGCTTAGTATTTTACCAAGGAGTCTTAACAGTGAGCGCAGTCAATTCTAATATTCTACAATTCCCCCTTCTTTTTCTTTTAAAATATGTCTTTCATCTATACTCTATTGTTCAGCTCACAGATTCCGTCAACTACGTAGGATCACGAAGTGGAGGGCTCCGGGATTGTGAGTTTTATTCACAAATCTTCGGCTTAGTGGTAAGGCAAGTGTGTCTGCTTCGGGTATGGCGTGCCTCCATAATGTGGCCCTTTTCTACCACCATTCTTACGGTCCTACATTTGTGGCAGAGCCAAGTCAAAAAGGCATAAATCGCAAAATTAGGTTTTCGAAAATATGCAGAAACAAGAAAATGGTCAAATGTTTTTTTCTTTTTTATCTAAAAAGAGTGTTTAAACGTTTAACTTGCATACAAATTTAACATTTTTCAGATATATGACCAAAAATGGTCAAAAAATGCATATTAAAATGATCATGCTTAGTTACAGTGTACTGATGAGCAATTCTCAAATTCAGTTTTCTTAAAACTTACATTCTAAATGTTCGAACTTTGGTTGTTCATAACTTTGCAAGGAAGAAAACATCAAATTAAACTTATTTTTAGCATGTCAAAGATACTAATGTGTATGGAGAGCTTTCCAAAAACCATAAGATCCACTGATTAATCATAAATAGAATATGAGTACTGAAACTCCGAAAAATGACAAATTAGAGGCCATAGTAGATTCTACGTTTTGTTCTTTATTAGAACATTGCCAAGAAAACAACAATAATTTGTTTGTCTCTCTATTAATTATTGTTGTTTTCTTGGATTATGTAATTTTTGACAATGTTCTAATAAAGAACGAAACGTAGAATCAACTATGGCCTCTAAGTTGTCATTTTTCGGAGTTAATTTCAGTACTCATATTCTAATGTGTATAATTCACAATTAAGTCAATTTTCAATTTTCGACTTGCCTTCTTTGGCTTGGTTTTGCCATATCTGCAGGAGGTAGATTTTAATACACAATATCAATCATGTATATGTAAATGTTAAAATCTTCTTATATATAGATATTGAAATTATAAAATATGTAATGTAATGTAATGTAGTTCGATTTATATAGCGCCTTGTACAGTAGAGTCTCAAGGCGCTGTGGACCAGATGTTACACATTCATATAAATTTTTACGCCCCTAGGGTCACGTCATGTCCTGCTGCCCGATACAGGCGCTCATTCGTCTGTCCATAGCAGGGGATATATGGACCAGTACACCGGGGTATCCCCCTACTCGTCTCGAAAGATGTACTGGGTTTTTTATAGTGCACATGAGCTGTATGTGTACACTGGGCCTACGATAGTCCTTATCCGAGAAGAGTTGTTCCACCACCAGAACCATGGTGCGAGCGAGCCTCGAACCCATGCTGGTGTTATTGATGTAGCTCACGGTTTCCCTGCCTTAACCGCTCGGCCATACAACTCGCAAATTACATTACAAAATACTAATACATAAAGCAAATTTATTAGCAAAATTCTTTCTATCTTATCTAATTAACAGTAAATTGTATTCACGACAACTTTTACTGAATATGTACTAACTTCAATTGAGATAGCTGGCTCCAACTCTTCATATTGGACGTCAACTAGTCTAGCTGCTCGCTGAGCTATCTCCTTGCTGTCTGCTATAATTCCCCCGATGAATTGACCAATAGAAGTAACCTAAAGATGATGAATGATCATTGTGTGCAAAAAATGTATGACAGATGTGTCATAGAGACGTAAATGGTAAAAGAGATGGCAATTCATTTCTCCTCTAATTTCATATCATTTCATTTTCATTTTATTAGATTTTATTTAAAATCACAAATGGAAGTGACAAGACTGAATTGCTAGTGATGTAAAATATTAAAAGCATACTCTATAAAAAACTAAAAGGTTATTATTTATAAATTTTACATTCAAATATTCAACTAAAATGACACACATTTTGAAGTGGGTATTTACAATAAAAACATACAGTGGCGGATTTTAAGAGTGGGAGCGGGCTTAACAGGTTTAAGCCCCCCCCCATTAAGTATACACGAACAAAATGGGGGCTATAATTTGGAATGGACTAATAAAAGTAGATGCAAAGTGGATGTTAAGGACTCTCAGTGGCAGAGTGACCTGTTATTGCAAGCAGGTTCATTGCTTGTCAGATCGAAATCGGAGAAAATATTGCCCGAGACCAGCGGCGGGAATTGTCTCACCCATTGGTGGCAAAGTAGATTCTAATGTTTTTGTCTTTCATTTGAATGCTGTGTTGTATGAATTACCTAAATTATTTTTGTTGCCCATGGTAGATTTAGCAGGCACAGTTTTTTTTCATCTTGTAGTGTGATTTCCATAGGCCTATTCAAATTGATTGTAAAATAAACAATAACATAAAATTTATGTCTATTAAATAGATCTACCATTTTTGTAGCAAATAGTTCTTCATCTGGAAAAGGTGTTCCGATTAAATTACTTCCAGTGACGTCTCTGTGGTCAATATACGCATGAACCCCAGGTATTTCCAAAGCTGTCGTTGCATCAACAGATCTAACATAAAACAATTTAATCGTCAACAAGGTTAAAAACAAAAACGTCAACAAAAACAACAACAACACCAACAAAAACAAAAACACAAACTCTAATATCAGCACAACTAAGAACAGCACCACCAACAACCAACACTAACAACACTAACGTCAACACCAACACCACCACCACCATCAACACAAACAAGAACAATACAAATAAAATACCAACACTAACGCCAACACCACAACCACCACCAGCAAAAACAAGCACAATAAAACAATAACACAACCACTAAAACCAACAACACCACCACCAAGAACAACAACAATACCAATAATAACAAAACTATAATATACAACAACAACAACAACACCTTCACCAACAACAGCACCACCACCAACAACAGAAACAAACCCTGAACATCATCACAAGAATCACCACCACCACCACCAACAACAACAACAACAACAACAACTACTACTACTACTACCACGACCAACAAACCAGCATCACCACCAACAGCGATAATCATCACTGGAAATAGCTTTGGACTACCCATGTCGAATACAAAAGTAGCTATACAATATTTAGAAATCATTCGATTTAAAAGATTGAATGGAAAATAAAAATCCAAATTAGGTACTAAAAGATGAGTTATTTATTTAAACCTGACATCGTTGGTAATCTTAAGCGTAACTGCTCACACATTTCCACAGTATTAATTTAAAAATCCAGAATCGTGATTATGAGACTAGCAAAACTACGTTAACAACAAAATCGACACAGCACATACTCACATTACTTTTGCATATGCTTTTTGACTGAAAACAATAGCCATGTAGACTTCATCTGTAAAGAAAATTATTTTTGTCAATTAAAATCGTTTTTAAGTAAAATACCAAGGTCCCGGTGTTTAAGGGCAGCACGATAAAGAATCAGTCACCCTCCATACCTTTACAATGTACAAAAAAATAATGTTGTTGTTACTACTTATCACACATTAGTTTCAACACGTTTCAGAAATTTTAACATAATTATTTGCTTGCCTGTTGAGCAAACCGTATTTGAAATTCGGTTGCCTCAAACAACTTTTATTTGCCCATACAATACATGTTTTTACGCTAATAAGTTCAATGGCTGTCGATATACATGTTATAAAATGATTTTGGTTGTCCACTGCAAAGTGTTAGTTGCAGGCATGTCCCAAACTTACGAATATAGCATCATTTCTGATTCAGACATAATTTATGTCGAAATATTGAATCATGTCACGATGGCGTTATTTAATTTCTTGGAACATAATTTTCTACTGGAAATAACATGCAGAATTATAGAAGTCTTTTAGTGGGCATGAGACTTCGGAAAATAACACTGATCCGTGCTGTCGGTTGGTGGGTCGGTCGGTTCCGATAACTGAATAAATTAGACCAATTGATTTATTTAGATATTTGAGTAGACAGACAACACAGATATACAGACGTGCCAACAGGCAGAGGCCTTTCCTGTACCGTATACGGTAAGGGACGGTATTATCTATCTATTTTACACCTAGTTTTTGTTTTCTTTTACAGTAGTATAATATTGTGCTACAACAGCAGCAACAACAACGAAACCACCACCACCAAATATAGCAAAAACAACAAAACCAACAACGAACTATAACAAAAACTAAGGAAATCACTGGAATAAGTCAATTGTAGACGAACGAAGTTTAATAGTAATTGTAGGCCTAGATATAGTTTTACGATTTAACTCAGTTTACAGTTTTGATATCTTGTGTAATTACTGTTTGTTGTGTATTTACGACAAGCAGGATTTCCATTTTGGTGGATGAATAAAATTATCTTATCTAATCTAAACTGATCTTATCTGATTTTATCTGATCTTATCTGATCTTATCTGATCTTATCTGACTTTATCTGACCTGATCTTACCTTACCTTACCCTATCTTAGCTTACCTTACCCTATCTTACCCTATCTTAGCTTACCTTACCCTATCTTACCTATCTTACCCTACCTTACCCTACCCTATCTTACCCTTTCTTACCCTACCTTACATTACCTTATATCTTATCTCATCTTTCTATGTTAGTCGTGGGATGCTCACGTACAATAATTACAATACAGTATACACGAGGGTACATTATTATCTATCTACTTTACACCTATGTTTTGTTTTCTTTTACAGTTGTATAATTTTGTGCTACTTACTTTGTACAGGAACTATGTCATCAATGTAAACAGCCTCTCCAGTAGCCTGTTGAAAAGCAGACAAATGTACCACTGGTCTGCCGACGGGATCAATAGGTGACTGCTTGTCACTAACTTCCTGAAAGAATATGTTACGTTATTTCAGGTACTTAATTCCAGCAGTTCTGAATTTAGCTGGTACTCTTGTTTGGGAGTATGTGTCTGACGTTTATTTTGACCTGTTTATCCATAAAGGCTATTTGAGGCAAGGCATGGCAAAACCACCAGGAAGTTATTAAGAAAATAAGCAACTAAACATTAGGAAATATGAAGTAATACAAAGGGAATTTGTGTATATTTTGTCCAATAACTTCAGTTACAGATGTCCGATTTTGATAATTGAGCCCTCATTTTAAAGCTTGTGAAAAGTGTAATATATTTGTAACAATAACTCAATTTTCCATTTTTCTACAACTTGGTGGTTTTGCCGTGTCTTGCCTCATTTGGTCTAATTGTTTGACGTTTAATGGGGCAATGATAAGACGCAAGTTAAAATCCAGCAGTAGAAAATGAATCATTGATGGCTATCAGGTCCTTCTTTGAACAATGTAAATAATTTTCTTTAATATGATTTACTTATGATTTAACTAAGTTAACGGTTATTTGGATTTGTTACTTGATTTGTAACTCACGAATACCGATAGAATACAACTTATTTCCTTCATTCTCATGGCACACTACAAACGCGCAACGTTACAACTTCTGTCGCAACAGGACAATATGCACTAATTGAACATCCATCACTGGACATGACCTCTCGTGGAATCTTCTACAGGGAAGCTAAATTAACAATCTAGTTGCCTCGTTCCCACAGAAGCCAATTCTACCTGTGATCTGTTTCTCTTAAACTGGTTATCGGATAATAGGCCAACTTTTATTGATTGATTATGCACCACTGGACATCCCCCGTGGAATCTTCAACACAGAAGTCATCAAGCTAGTGACTTTCTTTTTAACTGTGACCAATATTTTGCTTGAAACGGGTACCGGTTAGTTTACACAAGTGCAGATACTTCGCCATTAACGTTTTTTAAAACAATTATTATAGAAATATAAACTACCTCAAATAGGAGGAATGAAATATCACCTGAAAAATCTGACTACTCCGTACATTAGTTCTCTTGAAAGGAAGAGTTGCTGAGGTATCCAAACTCGTTTGTAAGTTATCATATATCTAGAGATAAAAGCGATAAAACATAGTTGTTTAACCTATTCTACTTGTTGTATTTATGTCAAAGATGATCATGAATATTATAAAACTAAATTTACAAACTACACACACGAGGAAAGGCATGTTAAAACCACCAAGTTGTCGCACATGAAATTATTGAGCATTAAGAAAATAAACAACAAGAAATATAAACAAATACAAAGAAACCTTTTGTCTTTTTTGCTCCATAATTCAGGTTATAGATATCTGATTTTTTGATAATTGACCTCTCATTATAAAGCTTACGACATGTGTCGACGACTTGGTGATTGTTCCATGAAATACCTCAAATAAAATTATTGATTAATATTATTGATTCACTCTACATAAAATGAGAAAAAAACAGCCCCATGAGCTGTAAGGTTTGAATTGGTGTTTACATTTTACCTCAGTTTTGTGGTTTAGCTGCTGTAGTACATCAACGTAAAATTTGAAGAAGAAACTAAGCACAAGTGATTGTCGGTACTCAACCATACCCCCAGGGGCGTCAGGTGGAAGATACATCTCATCGGAAAGCAGTGCAGAGACGTCATCCAATAAATCCTGATCCCATGCCCTAAATGAAATAGTGATATAAGTATTATTAGTTTGTGTAAGTTATCATTCATCCAGGTAGTTGATAATAACAAATATAATAAAAACTTTTCATCTGGACTCACGTGTTTTATTGTGGCAACGTTTCACGTCTTATCAAAGAAGTTTCTTCAGGCCGACTGATGTTATCGTCAATATGCTGACCTGTGACCGGATTTTAGTGTCACATGGACAAAATCAGAGTCTCTTTGGAATTTTGGCAATTACCGGGCTGTAAGCCCTCACCAAGTTGTAACGTAGTCATCTCCCATTGTTGAAAGATGTTTATTATCTAGTGACATAGATGGCCTCTTTCACACCCCGCTCGAACCATCTATGTTAAAATGACCATGTCCTTGTTGTTAAACGAATGTTTAGTGCTGTCAAGATGTAAGAACACAGCTGAGTCACCACACCCTGTACTGGCACGTCGATGTTGGTACATGCGTTTAGCTGGTGTCTGTTTAGTTTCACAAATGTATAAGTCCTGGCAATCACTATCTGTGCATTTAATGGCATAAACAATGTTGCTGATCTTGTCTTTAGGTGGCTTGTCTTTGGGGTGAACTAATTTTTGCCTTAGAGTGTTAGTCGGCTTAAAAGACACTGTGATCAAAGGGGGAGGTCGACGTCACAACTTGGCGAGTTGGCGAGGGCTTACAGCCCGGTAATTGCCAAAATCCCAAAGAGACTCTGATTTTCTCCCTGTGACCCTAACATTCGGTCACAGGTCAACATATTGACGATAACATCAGTCGGGCTGAAAAAAACGTCTTGGATATGACGTAAAACGTTGTCAATAAAACACGTAAGTCCAGATGAAAAGTTTTTATTATATATGTTATTATTAGTATTAGCGTTATTAGTATCATGGCAAAAACGACAGCATGGGTTTGGGGCGCACGCCTGGATCTGTTGTATACCTTCACAAAATGCTGCCGTGGGCACGTCAGTACTTGCTGCATGACATGACGGATTTCTTAAGTGAGTATATAGTAATTATAACTTGCACCACAACTTCTGGGCCGGAAAGAAAGCAATAAACTTCTTTGGCCCAAAATCCAAACAAAGTTGCAGCTGGAGAAATATTACAAGATGTGAGTTGAAGCGTACAAATAGCTGATTTAGACTGAAGATTTAAATTTTGATAGGTAATTTGAAAATATATAAGGAATAACTTTCACAAGTTATTCCACTGATCGTCTACTAGACAAGGAAAAGAATAACTTCCAGAGTCCAAACGAAACTTGTTTTTATAGAGATTAAATGGGTAACATCTTCTTTGGAAGAGAAATGGCCATTAAAAAAAAAGAGACTAAACTTTCGATTTTAGTAAAACTTTAAAAGATTCTAAAAACTTGAATCATATCAGCTCTTAACCTATTAGAGTTTACTCAGTATCTGGTTTTAAGAAAGATCTTTAATAAAGGGAACTAGTTTTGTGACTATACTTTGACCCTTTGCTAAAGCTGTTACATGTTTAAGGTGGTGCTGGCTCCAATTACAATTGTTTCCTTCCAAATGTGACGTAGTAAAATACTTGTACACAGAAAAGAACATCTTTGTCCATGTAGAGGAAAGTGCGTTTAATAATAACCAGAATTCTTTGAGCGGTTTTGTGTACACAGCATCTTGAGACTATTTCTCTACAAGGCGCTATCTGTTTACATAACATTAAAAATTGTCAAAATGAAATTTTAAGAGGACTATAGTAAAGCTGCACTCTCAAATTATCCACACTCAAATAAAAATTATTTAAAATGTTTCGAAGAATTCACATCGCGCTCGATGTCCACGAATGTCCATAAAGACATAACTTATCGTGAAATATTTTGTAGAACCAGAAGATATAATACGTTTAATTAATAAATCTATTAGATATAGATCTATTATTAGTATGGGATCTAATATTCCTATGATTTCCGTGAGACTTTTTAAAATACTTAAAGCAAGTTCTTTGTGGTTTTGGAATCCTTCAATAGAATGCATTCCAATTACAGTAGTTACGGTACTATTTTTCCAATCGTGTAGAGACCGCCATTTTGGGTTGAATATAAAACTAACTAAACTAACTAAATAAAACTAACTCTACCTCCAGACTACATGAACCCGAGTTAGTAGTTTCAAATTGATGTTTTGGATTAACGGTCAACAGGAAAACATGCTTTATATAGGCTGTCCAGAGCTTAATTCTGTATTGTGTTTTAAGAAGACTAGCTTTCGTTAAATCAACAATTGAATAGAAATACTGCTCCTTTTACGCTACTCATCAAATATCCTCCCAATATGTTAAGTTGTTTGATGGTTAAACTTTGACTAAAAAGTAATTACAAATTTTCATAAAATCATTTTTACAGAAATATACAATCTTTCTTTATTTATTAAATGCTCTTTGCCAGTGAAACGAATAGTGTAACTGGTTTATTTCTCAAAAAGCAACCACTGCAATTATGTGTGTGTTTCATTAGCGTCAGTTATTTTATTCCTGACCATTTTACCGTAATAATGATAATAACTAAACATTTATATTGCACCAATTCAAATTCAAAATGAATCATTAAAGGCGGAGAGTGGATTAGTGGTTGCGCATTCCATGACTTCCTTCTCCCCATAGGGTACTGTAGTAAAGCTGCAGTCTCAAATTATCCATACTCAAACGATAATTATTTCAATATTTCGAAGAATTCACATCGCGCTCGATATCCACGAATGTCCATAAAGACATACCCCTTATCGGGAAATATTTTGTACAACCAGAAGTTATAATACGTTTAATAAATAAATAAACTCAACTAGAAATATAATTAATAAACAAGACACGAGGTGCAGTGATGGTGTTCAAAACAACAAGCAAGAAGATCTATTATTAGTATGGGATCTAATATTCCTATGATTTCCGTGAGACTTTTTAAAATACTTAAAGCAAGTTCTTTGTGGTTTTGGAATCCTTCAATAGAATGCATTCCAATTACAGTAGTTACGGTACTATTTTTCCAATCGTGTAGAGACCGCCATTTTGGGTTGAATATAAAACTAACTAAACTAACTAAATAAAACTAACTCTACCTCCAGACTACATGAACCCGAGTTTAGTAGTTTCAAATTGATGTTTTGGATTAACGGTCAACAGGAAAACATGCTTTATATAGGATGTCCAGAGCTTAATTCTGTATTGTGTTTTAAGAAGACTAGCTTTCGTTAAAGCAACAATTAAATAGAAATACTGCTCTTTTTACGCTACTCATCAAACATCCTCCCAATATGTGAAGTTGTTTGATGGTCAAACTTTGATTAAAAAGTAATTATATATTTTTATAAAATCATTTTTACAGAAATATACAATCTTTCTTTATTTATTAAATGCTCTTTGCCAGTGAAACGAATAGTGTAACTGGTTTATTTCTCAAAAAGCAACCACTGCAATTATGTGTGTGTTTCATTACCGTCAGTTATTTTATTCCTGACCATTTTACCGTAATAATGATAATAATTAAATTGAATCATTAAAGGTAGAGAGTGGATTAGAGGTTGAGCATTCCATGACTTTCTTCTCCCCTAAGGGTCACTTTATTTCCTTTGCAGCTACATTAGGACGCATCCTTCAGTCCACAACAGGGGTCGTGTAAAGACCAGCACACCGGGTAGCCCGGCCGGCCCCTTACACGTCTCGAATGGTGTACTGGGTTATTTACAGTGCACATGAGCCCTTTTGTGTACACTGACCCTACGGTTTATACTCCTTATTCGTGAAGACCCAAGTTACAAAATATGACCAGGGTTTTGCCGTATCATTGCTTCTCATAACAGGAGGATCGAGCCTATCGATGTAAAGTTTGAAATAATCGTGGTTATGGATTTTCAGTTCTCGTGGCAACAATCTTTTGCATTTACCTCAAGAAGAGCAGCAGCCGCAGCAGCGGGAAAAGCAAACGGAGTAAAAGAAATAAACACAGTGAGCTTTGGGAGGCTAATAAACTACTATTAAATTTTCTAACCTTCCAATCAAATTTTGCATCGTTTTTCTGGCTAATTTAGTTGTTGGTGCCATTCCACCGAATGCCAATGAACTTTCTCGAACCACATCACTGTCAAGCGTAACACTGAATGCAGCATTTACTATTGCTATGTCGTCATCACGTCGATGGGATTGTTTAAATGCCTTGAAATGCTGCATCTAAGATTAAAAAATAGTAATAAAAACTAAGTACGATAATTCTTACTACAAATCCGTAGCCAGAAATGAAAAGTGACAAAGCATATATAGGATTTGGTTTGTGTAGACAATTATATAACCATGTGTTGTGGAAAGCCACCACAATATTTGACGACATTTGTGAATTTCAGACGAGGCGAGCGCTTCGTGTCTCATACTGCATTGATAATATTGAGGTTTCGCATCATTACAAAATACGAAAACGAAACGGATACGTCATAAATTCTTGTAACGTTTGAATTGAACACCTTGAATATCTGTCACAGTTGGTGAATATTTTAGGACGATCATCAACGATTCATAGGTGGGTGGAAAATTTGATATATTTTTTAACACATTTAGAAACTTTCATAAATGGAAGTGTGACGTATCTGTTTTCGCTTTCGTATTTCGTAAATTTGCGAAAGCTCACTATTACTGGACAATTTACAATTTTCTAAAGCTACAAATGATGTGTTGTAGACAAACCACAATATTTGAGGAAAGTTGATAATTTCAGACGAGACAAGTGCTTCAAATGTCACATACTAGCTACGGCTCTGTATTAATGATACCTGGAAAATTACATTTTCCTCAAGCTACAAATAAAGGAATACTTAATATATAGTGTGCAGTGCAACTTGTTAGCTTCACGTGTATTTAATTCTGATAAAAAGGTTAACACTTAGGGTATCAATTAACCCTGAACATTAAATGGACGCGTCCATAACTTAACAAATAAGTACAAAGTTACAATCTTACTATAAAACTTCCTAAAAAATGGCAAACTTTTCGACGTTTTTCCAAAATTTATTACATTTATATAATTACCTCACTTGTATAAGGAACAGTTATGGATATGAGTATTTCATTTGATTTCATAGAATTTTTCCTATAACCCGTGAAGAAGTTGTCAATAATTGATACCACACGTCTGACTCCTGAAAAAAAAAAACATTATTGAAATTAAAAAGAATAATTAAAACAAAATAAAACAAACTTTCAACTAGAACACTTGTACAACCTAGTGGACAATAATGCAAGAAAATGGAGGTCTTCACTATTTATCTGTGGTTAAGATGAAAATTGTATACACATATTGCTTAATGATCTTAAATGGCAAATATTGGAAATGAGACGAGACTACTATCTCTGCTGTCTAATTTACCAATATGTGCATGGTTTGGCTCCCATAAGACTTAGAAATGAAATTGATCTATGTTATGATTTACATATTCATAACACAAGAAACACTTCTACACTAAATATTATTCCCCAAAAACTAATATTAAAAAAATGGACCAATCATACAAAATAGCAGGTGCCCGTTGTTGGAACAATTTACCCCCA
>JAOTQE010138971.1:0-11761 GCA_025631205.1 Nesometra sesokonis | reverse complement strand
TTATTGATCAATGGTGATACTTATACATATTATACATATGTATAGACCAATTAAAGGTGGTTGCTTATATTTATCTGCTAACTGCAAATAATAAGTCTGACACTTATGCTTACTAATTATGTAAATTAATCATTTCATTTCATTTTAAATCACGCTTGATTCTTTATTTCATTTATAATAACCATAATAATTGAAATGATAAATTTAATATTTCTCTTAAGAATGGTTGTTTACATATTAATTATACCTATGCAAATTTATAATTAACGTTGGACGCTTATGTTGACACATACTTATAGGAATTAATAATTATGGGAGGTCGCTTATATTTGCATATATGCAAATTTTAAATTGAGGAGTGAATGTCTTATTTACATATTAATTTTGCAAATAAAAACAAAAAAGTAGTGGATACGTTTTGAAGTCTAAACATCATCCAGCATTGTAAAAGTTGTTATCTAGGCCTAATACAAGTTATGATCTTAATCAAGGAATTTGTAAATCAGGCTAATAATTACACAACTTACAATTAGCAAATTATATTGAAGCCCATCATATTGGTTACCCAAATGACAAGCTGTATCTATCCTGTCGTGAAGTAAAATAAAGTTCTAAAACCCTCTCTCATGCTACATTTTTTTTTAAATAACCCAGTTTTTTTAGAAATTCTCACCAGTGTCTTGTATGCAGAGTGATGTAATCATCTCTGGGGATCCTTTAACGAATGCGTTCATTCTATCACTGCCCAGTGCTCTTGTTATAACACTCATACGCTGAAGACGCGATGAAAATGGAAACTGGCGTAGTATTCCAATTTCATCGTCAGAATTCTGTCACAAAACAAAAATACCATTAATGACGGCCACGATTGAACAACCTAGGACGGATGAAGACGTTCGGTGGGGGGGGGGGGGGTGGGTTTAACTCTAGGTACATAGTACAGTGCCGTTATTCGCGGTAACTATTGGCTATGGAAGGAAATGATATACCCGGACTTCAAGAAGTCATCCGGAAAAAGCCAGATCAAGCCGGGCCTTTCTGTCACCCTAAAGCCTGTATCTTACTAGGCGATTTTTCGCGCTAATCACTAATCTTCGTTTATAGGCATGGGCAGTTTAATTTTTAATTACAAAGTTCTTTACTACGCATGCCCAGCAGCGAAATTTTGCAATTCGAGAGAATAAATTCGCCTAGTAAAAATTAAAACAGCCATTCTGGAGAGACAC
Organism: Nesometra sesokonis; assembly: GCA_025631205.1. Classification (NCBI taxonomy): domain Eukaryota; kingdom Metazoa; phylum Echinodermata; class Crinoidea; order Comatulida; family Antedonidae; genus Nesometra; species Nesometra sesokonis. Next base: position 10,535 of record JAOTQE010138971.1, on the reverse strand, counting down.
TGAGATTAAAACTAGTTGTCTATCTTTGTGAGCTCCGCTTATGTGCCTGGTCCTTCATGTAAAAAAATCGTTTCTATGAAAAAAGGTGCATTATTTTATCAACAAATCAAAAGAGCTACATAGAGTACACCCATTCGTCAATACGTGCTTTGAAATTTGTTTTAGGACTAATTCTTATTTCCTTCTAAAACTCTGTTGTCGACTGTTAGTAAGCAAAGTTTGTAACACATTTGAATTGTAACCGAAAATTACTTTCAGATTAAATTCCCCTTCAATCGTACAATTTTTTTAGAATCAAGCGCCCTCTACCGAGTCATATCGTTCGTTAATTTCTTCTAAAACCTCTGTAAAAATATTTGGCTCAAATCTTTGACTTAACGTCACTTACATTAGACTTGACGACAGTCGGGGCAATCTGGTTCATGTTGGCACTTTCGACTTCTGTTGCTTCTGTTAGTATCTGAAATAAGTTCATTATTATATTGTTTATTATTTATTATTAAATTATATTTAGATGCTAGGCTACTTGAGCTTTTGACGGGGCAGTAACAGTTACTAGCCGGACAATGGACGTAGACATGTCCCACAATTTTTAAAATGGTTTATCTATAATGACCGACAATTTTGCCCTATACAACTTCCACAACTGATCGAGTGAACCTATTTTTGTTCCATATCAAATTAAATTTTATATTACAACAAGTATATTATATACATACCCATCCGGTAGCTTCAAACATTTTGAGGTCAATTGGATCGCCCACAAGTTGAGAATTGATGGTTGTCAGGGAATGGCATGTTGCCATGCAAAATTTAAACAGTCCAGTGGGACATCTCTCCAAGTTTGCTAGTAGTTTTTCAAACCTTTGTAAATAATGAAAGAAAATTTGATTTGAAATATGAAACGTACAAGCCAAACTATGGATTCATATTCAATTTTGTTTTCAAACATTTTTGTAAACTATGTTTATAGAGCTTTTAATGTAGGAGTAAAAATGTATTGTCACATGAAAATTGAAAAAAAAATTGATTTTGTAAATAGCTTTTTTTTAAAGAAATATAAGTTATGACTATGACACTTGATATTAAGCGATTTTAAAAAATATTTACGGTCAATTTTTTTAAACATAGCTAAAAATTAGCAAAATACGTCAAAAATGCTAGCAGACGTTATATTTTTTTTAATTCTTCAGTATAAACAAAATTAATAAACAATTATTCTCAAGTTCTTACCTTTGATATTACTTTAATGAGCAAGTTAATTTCAAAATTAATTTTGAGATTTTTTTATCATTTTCAAGTGACAATAATTATATATTTAAGCATTAATATTATAGATTACTATTTATAGGCCTAATCTATGTTTGTAGATTTTTTAGACAGATGTTACATTTCCAAGATGTTTTCCGTGCACAGAAAAATACAGAAGTATTTTTAATTCCGTCTTATAGGCCTCATAGTTAAAATAAATTTATTCGATAGGTATATTTATGTCTTACGTGGAATTATCTGATAGTTGAACTCCCATCAGATCTAGACCATCTTCTGTTAGTGTATCTGTCTTGAAAGAAAATAACGTCAAAAAAAAAAAGAATAAGACTAAATTAAACCAAAACAACTGATCGACTTCCAAACCCGTTTATAAAATGCTGATGCTGAGTATTTTAATGAAGTTACGTGCGTGCACCAATCTGTATAGTACTTCACTTGGCGATCGGTCTGTCTCCCCCATTCATTGAACATTCTATCCATTAAGCGAAGCGAGCATACTTCGCTTTTCTTTTGGTTGGGTCGGTTGTTCGGTCGTTAAGTTTTAACTATTATTTTTCCGTCGATTTTATTTGCGAAGTTAAGCCAGGCAATCACTGCGTTGTGCGACGGTCGTACGATGGTCGCACAACGGTCGCACGACTAAACCGTCGCTCTATTGTGTTTGTGGTTTCCAGACGCGATGACAGTCTTCTACTCGTTGGCCGACGTTTTTTTAGTGATTTCCCTGATGAATCACTAAAAAAACCGTTGGCTGACGAGTATAAGACTATCATCGCGTCTGGAAATCACAAACACAGGGAGCGACGTTTTAGTTGTGCGACCACCTTACGACCGTCGCACGACACATTGAGTGCCCGGCCTTAGATACCACTTCTTGGAAATGTATGTGGGTTATCCGAGTGGCTGTTCTGTTGGTTTGTTGGGAAAGGAAACAACTGTTTAAAATATCATACTTGTTTCAGTATGGAAGTTCGCAGCAGCCACTAGTACGGTAAGACAGGTTTCAACCTGACCACTTTTAGCAGATACTACTGCTACATCCCACAGTGAATTATTATATCAGGCGCGGATCCAGACCTTCGGACCGTTTGCCAATGCGAAGGTCAGACGAGCAACAAACATATTTTAAAAAATAAATAAAAACTAAAGAATATAGAAAATTTTAACATAAGGCCCTATAAAAAATGATTAGTTTATCACCACAGTTTATTACCAAAAAAAAACTGAAGAGGGCAGCGGGATATTTGTTAACCAAATGCCGACTGGTACTCAACTTCGCAATATTTCCGGGGCCTTCGGCCCCTGGACCCCGACAGGGGGACCCTCGGCGGTCCCTTGGCCTCCAGCCTAAATTGCTCGTTTCGCTCGCAAGTCTGAACCTCGAAATCAAGACAAGTTTATCTGGAAAACGGGGCATTATGATGGATGTATATTTTACAATATAAAATAACGCAATTTTTTCCGGCCCTTCGGCCCATGGACCTGGACCGTGAGCCCTCGGCGGCCCCTGTCCACAACCTAAATTGATAGTCTGAACTTCGAAACCAAGCCAGGCTAATTTGGAAAACGGGACATTTTTATGGACTTCATTTGTCTCTTAAAAATGTAAAATAGCTCAAAATTTTCAGGGGCCTTTGGCTCCTCGACCTATATTGCTCTCTTCGCTTGCAAGTCTGAACCTGAAAACCAAAACATGCTGATCTGGACCGGGCATTTTTATGGACACTAATGTATCTTTTACAATGTAAAATAACGAAAATTTTGACCCCTGGTCCCCAACCGGGAAATCTTTGGCGTCTTCTTTGCCCCAGCCTAAATTGATCGCTTCGTCGCAAGTTTACACTTCGAAACCATGCCATAACGTGATATTTTGATGGACTCGAATTTGTCTCTTAGAGTGTAAAATAACTCAAATTTTTTCCCGGCCCATGGACCTCGATCGTGGGCCCTCGGCGGCCCCTGTCCCCCAGCCTAAATTGCACCCTTCGCTCGCAAGTCTGAACTTCGAAACCAACACAGGCTGATCTGGACGAGGCATTCTGATGGATTGTCTTTTACAATGCAAAAATAACGCAAATTTTTCCGGGGCATTCGGCCCCAAGACGCCAACCGATTCCCCGGTGGCCCCTGTCCTCAAGACAGGCTGATCTGGACGCGTCATTTTGATGGAATCTAATGTGCCTTTCAGAATGTAAATTAACGCAAATTTTTGCGGGCTTTCGGCTCCTGGATCCCGACCGGAGGGACCCTCGGCAGCCCCTTGGACCCCAGCTTAAATTGCTCGCTTCTCTCGCAAGTTTGAACATCGAAACCAAGACAGGTTGATCTGGAAAACGGGCATTCCTGTCGATCGTTGCGGCGAGTTGCGTTAAGTTGAAAATCGTTGAAGTTGAAATAGGTTCAACTTCAACGATTTTCAACTCAACGCAACTCTCCGCAACGATCGACAAAAAAAACAGGCTTTATGATGCATTCGGACGTGTATTTTACCATGTAAAACAACGTACATTTTTCCCGGCCCTTCGGCACATGGACTCCAACCGGCGGCCCTCGGTGGTCCCTTTTCCCCCAGCCTAAATTGCTTTCTTCGCTCGCAAGTCTTAATTTCGAAACCAAACCAGGAGGATCGGGAAAACGTGACAATTTTATGGACTTAATCTGTCTCTTAGTATGGACTTAGTATGGATTTTTATTGACTCTAATGTATCTTTTACCATGCAAAATAACGCAATTTTTTATGGAGACTCCGGCGCCTGGACCCCAACCGGAGAACCATCGGCGTCGTCTTGGCCCCAGCCTAAATTACTCGCTTCGCTCGCAAGTCTAAATTTCAAAAGAAAGACAGACTGATCTGGAAAATGGGATATTTTGATGGACTCAAATTTGTCTCTCAGGGTGTAAAATAACTCAAAATTGTTCCCGGCTCTTCAGCCCGTGGACTCCGATCGTGGGCCCTCGGTGGCTTGTGTCCCCCAGCCTAAATTGCTTTCTTCACCCGCAAGTCTTAATTTCGAAACCAAACCAGGATGATCGGGAAAACGTGACAATTTTATGGACTTAATTTGTCTCTTAGTATGTAAATAACTCAACATTTTTCCGGGGCCCTTGGCCCCTGGACCTCGACCAGAGGCCCTCTGTGATCCCTTGGCCCCAGGCTAAATTACTCTCTTCGCTCCCAAGTGTGAACTTCGAAACCAAGCCAGGCTGATCTGGACGGCACATTTTGATAGATTCTAATGTATCTTTTAGAATGCAAACTAACGCAAATTTTTATGGGGCCTTCGGCCCATGGACCCCGACCGGGAGCCCTCGGTGACCCCTTTGCCCCAGCCTAAATTGCTCTATTAGCTCGCAAGTCTGAACTTCGAAACAAACATATGCTGATCTGAATGGGCATTTTTATGGACTCTAATGTATCTTTTACAATGCAAAATAACGCAATTTTTTTATGGGGACTTCGGCCTCTGGACCCCAACCGGTCTCCTTGGCCCCAGCCTAAATTACTCGCTTCGCTCGTAGGTCTAAACTTCGAAAGCAAGCCAGACTGATCTGGAAAATGGGATATTTTGATGGACTCAAATTTGTCTCTTAGAGTGTAAAATAACTCAAAATTGTTCCCGGCCCCTTTGGCTCGTGGACTCCGATCATAGGCCCTTGGTGGCTCCTGTCCCCCAGCCTAAAGTGCACCCTTCGCTCGCAAATCTAAACTTCGAAACCAACACAGGCTGGTCTGGATGGGGTATTCTGATGGAATATCTTTTAGAATGCAAAAATAACTCAAATTTTTCCGGGGCCTTCAACTTAAAACAGGCTTTATGATGCACTCTGACGTGTATTTTACCATGTAAAACAACGCAATTTTTCCCGGCCCTTCGGCCCATTGACCCCGACCAGCGGCCCTCAGTGGCCCCTTGGCCCCCAGCCAAAATTGCTTTCATTCGAATCAAAACCAGGCTGATCTGGAAAACGTGACAATTTTATGAACTAAATTTGTCTCTTAATATGTGAAATAACTCAAAATATTTCCGGGGCCTCTGGTGCCTCTTGGTCCCAGCCTAAATTGCTCTCTTCGCTCTCAAATTTGAACTTTGAAACCAGCATAGGCTGATCTGAACAGGACATACTGATGGATTATAATGTATCTTTTAGAATGCAAAATTACGCAAATATTTATGGGGCCTTCGGCCCCTGGACCCCGACCGGGGACAATCGGCGACCCCTGGCCCCAGCTTATGATGGCTCGCAAGTCTGAACCTCTAAACAAGACAGGCTGATTTGGACGGAGCATTTTGATGGACTCTAATGTGTCTTTTAGAATGTAAAATAACGCAATTTTTTCGGGGACTTCGACCCTTGGAAATCGACCGGAGGGACCCTCGGCAGCCCCTGGGACCCCAGTTTAAATTGCTCGCCTCGCTCGCAAGTTTGAACTTCGAAACCAAGACAGGTTGATCTGGAAAATGAAGTATAAATCCCGTTTTCCTGTCGATCGTTGCGGCGAGTTGCGTTAAGTTTAAAAACGTTGAAATTCAGATAGGTTCAACTTCAACGATTTTCAACTCAACGCAACTCGCCGCAACTCAACGATCGATAGGACAACGGGCTTTATGATGCACTCTGACGTGTATTTTACCATGTAAAACAACGCAATTTTTTTTCCCGGACACCATCCGCGAGCCCTCAGCCTAAACTTCTTCCTTTGCTCGCAAGTCTAAACTTCGAAACCAAGCCAGGCTGATCTAGAAAACGGGACATTTTTATGTCTCAATTTGTTTCTTAGAATGTAAGAAAGCTCGATCTTTCTCAAACTCAAAATTGTTCCCGGCCCTTAGGCCCATGGACCCCGATCGTGGGACCTCGTCTGAACTTCGAAACCAAGCCAGGCTAATTTGGAAAACGTGACATTTTTATGGACTTAATTTGTCTCTTAAGAATGTAAGAAAGCTCAATCTTTTTCCGGGCTTTCGGCCCCTGAACCCCGACCAGGGGCCCTCTGTGGCCCCTTGGCCCCAGCCTAAATTACTCTCTTCGCTCGCAATTCTGAACTTCGAAACCAAGAAAGGCAACATTTTGATGAACTCTAATGTGTCTTTTGGAATATAAAAATAACGCAGACGTCGACCGAGACCCCCTGAGGCCCCTGGCCCCAGCCTAAATTGTTTGGTTCGCTCGCAACTCTCAACCTCGAAACCAAGACAGGCTGACCTGGAAAACGGGACATTTTTATGGACTATAATGTGTCTTTTAGCATGTAATATAACGGAAACTTTTCTTAGACCTACTGGGGCCCTCGGGTGCCTCCTGTGCCCATCATAAATTTATCCCTTCTCTTGCAAATCTGATCCCCCCACATTCATTCTATCCTTGCTGTGTTAAAGCATGTTAAGTGAATGTGACAGGGAAAAAATGATCGTTTTAATAGTAAATTGAGTTTTTTTAACGAGATTTCCTCAAAAGTGATGCGCGCGGGGGTGCTAAACTATTTTTATAGGGCCTAATGAACTGATATTTACGATCTAATAGTTATAATATTCGTTTTAAAACCCACAAAGTGTCTTTGCGATTCAACCTTTCACCTTATCACAGGTCCCTAAGCATCCCCCGGGCACCCAGCTTATTGACATGGATCGTGTGATGGTCAGACTACATTTCTAGATCCGCCCCTGTATATTGATCTTCTATGTTTTTCGCTCTGCTTGCAACCTGACCTCTTTAAATGTCTTGGCTACGGCCCGGTCTAGTTGATTTGAATTTTGCAGGTACTTTTATCAACAATGCTTATCGATCATCCAATTGGTTGGTTGGTATATTTCTGGCAGAGCCAAGCCAAATGAGACGTAAGTCGAAAAATTGAAAATTGAGTTATTTATGAATTAAGAAACTACACATTATTATTTTTAACATGCAAATAAAATAAGTTTCCTTGCGAAGTTATGAACAATCAAAGTTCGAACATTTAGAATGTAAGTTTTGCGAAATCCGCATTTGAAAATTGTTTATCAGTATACATTGAATCCCACCCTCGGTCATCGACCACATGATGAACAAAAAGATTCGGGCATGTGGTCACGACGAGGACGTGTATTTCTTCGTGATGGTGTGGATCGCTTCTTTTCCGGAAAACATGCTCGATTTAAGACGCATGGGTCTGCTATACGACTTGACCAAACAAGGTCATTTTAATCATTATTATTTAAAGATTGTTATATATATATATATCCTATATCTGACAATTGGTAAAGTAGTAATGAAGGTTTGATATATAAACTTATATATTTGAAATAAAAAAAAATGAAAATTTCTACCTATAGGGAAAAGTAGCATATGCGACTTATTTGGTTCGGCCCTGTTTACGGCACATTTTGGTAAATAAATTGCAAATTTTGGTAAATTACCAAAATGTGCAGTTTACCAAAATGTGCCGTAACTATGTTAGAGCACATTTTGGTAAATGCACATTTTGGTAAATTACCAAAATGTGCACTTACCAAAATGTGTCGTAACTACGTTACGGCACATTTTGGTAACTGCACATTTTGGTAAATTTACCAAAATTTGCAAATTACCAAAATGTGCCGTAAACAGGGCCGAACCAAATATCCTGGCCGTAAAATAGGCCGTAATTTGATGGTGCATAGCTCCATTATTATCCTGCGATCAAACCCTTTAAAACTTTAGACTTTTAAATGACATGATGTTCTTAATTTTTTGACAAATTTTCAAGGTCATATCCTGATTATTTAATTCACAGAGCTAAACTTAAAATCTAACCTCCAAAACGCATGTTCCGGTGACATCCATTGTATCACCTACCAGTTATGAGTATAGCGCATTCTGCACCTGTGTGACACGCGTCAATCAAGCATCATCTTAAAGAAATGAACCTATTCTGTCAGGCAGACAAACGTTTTTCTGAAAGTTTTTTTTTCTCCAAGGAATTGCAGGTTACAACTTGTTTCACTGAAATGGGTTTGAGAGGGTGCAAAATTGTGAAATAATTCAAGGAGGATAAACTGGAATAACACTTCCATTAACAATGTGATTAGAAAGTTGGAAAGGACAGATTCTACAGAAATGAAGTCGGGCAATGGACGACCAAGGAACTTTGTTTGGAAGAAAATCTTCAGTAAAAAAATTGGTAGACATGGTGGTTTTTGAAGGTGTAAATGTTTAGATGCTGACGTATGAAGGTTTCGCAGATATCAAATGTCAAATATGGGTAATTTAATTACATCTTGTAAATATTAACCATCAAATACACGAAATATGTTCTGAATATTGATAAAGGTGGATCCGTTAAAGAAAAGTATGAAGAGGTATATTAAGTGTCCGGTCATGTAGACACATGCATCTACATTAGTACATACGCCTAAGAATCTGTAGCTATATTCGCGGAAGCCTGGGTCAGCGCATCCACACAGTGACCAATCTCCATCAGAAGGCATGGGTGCAACGTATCAGGATGTTGTACGGCACTGGATATTTTGCAGCCAAAATGAACACACTGACCACTTTTCTAGGGAACAGGTGCAGACACAACATCTTGACAACTAGGAATGCTGCGGTAGGACCTCCCTGCCCAGGATAAAAAAAAAACTATATGAAGTAGAAAATCACACAATAGCAACACACGTCGTCAGGACTATAATTGCCAATCACGATTTAAACTATTTTTAAGCATACAAGAAAGCAAAAAGTGTTTTTGAAAGTCTAGTTCAATGACAGTGAATTTAATTCAATTCAATTTCAATTTTTTTTTTCAGAACAAGTCCATATACAATAATTATTAACAATAGATGTACAACAAATTACAAACAAAAACTTACAAATATATGAGACAAGGCGTGGCAAAACCACCAAGTTGTCGCACAGAAGGTTATTGAGAAATTAGCAAATAAACAAAAGGAAATATAAAAAAAATCCAAGGAAATTTTTGTCTATTTTTTATAACTTGGTATTATTGCTATTCATAATATTGGTATTATTACTATTTTCATCCATAGGCTTTGCTGACACAAGTGAACAATGGCAGGCACACTACAGTTCAGATATAGCCGAGGAAACCAGGCAACTATACCAAGAGATTCTATCACTTTATAAACAGCTGCATGCTTACGTTAGACGAAAGATAAAGCCGATATACGGCGATAAAGTGGACTTAAGGTCTGCTCTGCCTTCCAACATTTTAGGTATGTTTTATGTATCGTATGATTATTGAAGAAGCACGGTCCGATTTAGAGGTTGCCTACCAACTTAAACTACCATACACCATCCTAATAGTCAGTTATATTGAATGAAAATCAACCCATTTTTTATTTTTCAAATCCAACAGCGAGGAAAGCATTATAACCACCAAGCTACTGTACCACGCCCGTTTGTTTAATCTTAGTGTAGTATGGGATGGGGTGGTTATAAATTACAAATGCCTAAAGGTTTTAGTTATTATAATGACTCAACACTGTAACAGTATAGAAACTAGGTTGCCTTAAGAGTTTCTGGTTACAACTATGGACAGTGGTGCCTCCAAAGTAGTCGGCGTACTATACACTTTAAGGCCCAGCCCCGAAGTGAATAGTACTATTTGGAGGCACCGAGGCCCATAGTTTTATCCAGAAATTCAAAATTAGGCAACGCATATTTGTTTTACATCCTAGATCAAACATTTTTTACATTTTTATTTGCCCGACATGTAATCAGTAAAAAGCTGATATATTTTGTTGCGTGGCAAAACACCGACTTGATGCTCATCCCAAATATAAGTTGTGACTTCACGAAATAGCATACTATATCTCAAAGTGACGTAATAAAAGTGACACCACTATGCGAAATCGTATACTATTTTGCAAAGTTACGTCATAAAAGTGCCAACATGTTGAAATAGTAAAATTATTTTCATTCACGTGGCGCTCTTTCAAATAATTGATGCAGTTTAAATGTTTGATCTAGAATATAATAACCTATACCCCTACTAAATTCCTAAACTCATGCTATCTAAACCAGATTTCTTATTAGAAGCTTGTAGTGATCCCTTCGGGCCTTTATAGGTATTTTCTCTGGAGCTGTCCAAAATGTATCTTATTATTATTATTGTTATTATTAATGTTATTGTCATTGTCATTGTCACTGTCATTGGTATTGTCATTTTCATTTTCATTATATTATTGTTATTGTTATTATTATTGTTATTATTATTATTATTATTATTATTGTTATTATTATTATTGTTATTATTATTGTTATTGTTATCGTTATTGTTATCGTTA
>JAOTQE010138960.1:0-11761 GCA_025631205.1 Nesometra sesokonis | reverse complement strand
AGTTACGTTCTGCTATCTCAGAAACGACTCAAGTTCAGGATTCGAAATTTTCACACACTGTTCAGCAAGATAAGTTAATTTCCCAAATGCAAAAATCTCAAAATCGAAAAAAATCAAGTTACGTTGTTTTGCCACGGAACGGCCAGGTTTAAGTCCTCCACCCCTAAAATTAACCCGATTTTTTTGTATTTAAATAACGACAATTGTACAAATAACAATAATAAAAATAGATGCACAGTGGCTGTAGTGTGGACGCTAGAGGATGAGTTGCGGAGTTTATTTATTTATTTATTTTTTTGTCAAATTTACGGAATCTGGATTCAAAGACAGTCATTCAAATCGGAATCCTTCAAATCCGATTCTCTCGCGTATGAGACAATATATATATTTTTTTTCAGATCGGAATCAGAAAAAATGTGGTCCAGTACTCGTAGCAGGGTTTGTCTCACGCGTTGGTGCAAAAAAGTTTGCAGGACGCTTGTGAACTTTTCTGAATAGTAAATCGAACTTAGATTGAAATGCCGCGTCTAATTGTCGACCGGCTCGATTTGTTTGATTTTTATGTCAAATTATACAGCTGAATTCACACACTTTGACCTTTGACGCCCCTGGACATTGTTGTTTATTCTACCGCGAAAATGGCAGCATGTTGTTGTTCAGCGAGTCGAATGATATTATTTCCAACTCAACAAAGTCTAAAACGTATTTTAATCAGGCCTAGGTAATTTAGGGAAAAATCCAACATCCAATTTACAATAACATATAAAGTGCATGCGGCTAGACCTAGGCCTAGTAGTACAGTAGTAGTAGCTATGCCAGGCCTCTCTAGAGCCTGCCTGTGTGACGTGAGTGGAGAGTTCTGGGGCCTAGGCCTAGGTAGCCTACCTAGGCCCTAGTCCCGGTGCAGGTCAACTCGTACCCATCCAATTCGTACCCAAATGGATAACTCGTACCCACGGTAGATAACTGCATTGTTACTCCTAATTTAAACCAGGGAGGTATAAAATAGGGCCTAGGCCTAGGCTAGACACTTTTTTGTTCCTATTTTATAGCTATAAAATTTATAGTTAATATTAAAATATGGATGTTATTTTTATAGATAGGCCTAATATGTTTTGTAATGTTTTCATTTAAAAATCAAACTCTTGGAGACATCTAGTGATTTTGCCGCGGGTACGAGTTATCCAAGATTTGGTTACGAGTTGGCATGGTTACGAGTTGTCCTGTAGTAGGCCTAACCTAGCAATTCTGTGCAAAACTGCATATAGGCCTATGTCAATTTTAAATAAAACATTTACAATATTAATAGGCTATTGTGTGTTTAGCCCACCAGGACAGGGAGGAGGATATTTGGAAATAAAATCAGGAAAGCAGCTTGCACCAGGGCCTACTGGTGATAACCTACCACCAGGCCAGGCAACCACAAGAGACGCACCGGAGAACACTAAAGCTCAATAAAAAAACAATCTCACCACCATAGAATATTTTGTGAAATTCTGAAGAATAATAGGCCTAACACATTTGGAACAAGTTTCAATCAAGATTTTTCTAATATTTAATAATTTCACTTTTTTTAAGTTGAAAATGTATTTGATTTGATTTTTTTGTGATAAATTATGCAAGCAAATAACCTGAAATTTTGGGTTTATTCATTTGAATAGTTGGGGAATTTTTGAAAAAAAAATGGAATAAATCTGAGACAAAAGAGCGTGGAACATTTTGGAATTTGGTTGATATCATGTGGAATGACCCCCACAATTTCTCAAAGAATTCTTTTGAAACGTATGCTTTATTAATATTATTTTCAAGCAATTTTACATATAGGTAAGTGCTCTCTGTTGGTGGTGAAATTTGGGGCTCTGGAGGTCTATGGTGGTTTTCCTGTGATTGTTGGTGTTGCCAGTGGAAAGTACCAGAATATTTTACTACATCAGAACATGGAGGTATTATGTTAATACCTCCATGATAAGAGCAAAATCAAAATGCCAAGTCCGAACTAAATTTGTAATATAGTGGTGCATACTTGCCCAACTACAGTACCTATTTGAGCAGTAGGCGCTACCTTTTTTTTTCAACTTCCTACCGCATTTTCAAAAAATTAAAATATTGAAAATCATGTGATCTTCCTAAAATGTTAGCACATGTACTGTACCTTATTTAAAAGCCCAGAGTCTTGCTTATGGCAATACATTCTGACTCTTGTCACTGTCAAAATGCCAATATTGTTCACTAAGAATATTGCTAAATTTCACTGTTGCAACTATTTAAAAAAAAATAGGCAAATTTATGCTCTTACAGTGACACTTTCACAAAAACCTGGAATAATGTCCTGTAAAACTCTAAATTCAAGGAAAAAAATCCAATCCTGGAGACTTGGGAACTTTGATATTAAATGTTATAAAACAATAATCATAAAATATTAAGAATTACTTATCAATCACCAAACTGTCTTTACAGGTCACCAGCAGTGCTGTTGCGTTGTCAGTCGTTAGCCACAGAAGGGCCACCTAAGAGGCCTGGCAACAGTTTTATTCAATTTAGCAACGAGAACAGACAAAGGCTAGCTTCAGAAAATCCAGGTTAGTAAAACTAAAACTAAACATTTATTCTCCCGAAATAGAACCTCTATAAAACTAAATTTCATGGTAAACAGGCCCTTTTCAAAGTCTTAAAATTTAAAAATCAATGTAAACATAGGTTGTGATAAAGTTCTCCTGATACATTACTTTGTCATTAACCCAGAAGATGAGAACAGGAAGTAATGTACCAGGAGAACTTTATCACATGGGTAAAGAGGACAGATAAATAGTGGCTGGTGTTGGTTGGCAGTACCATATTGCATAATATATTCGTGATCAGTTAACACTTTTTTTTTAGGGAAATTCCAAGTTATATGCGAGTACAGTTAATCGTGCCTAAGTCAATTTTGCCTAAATCAACTTTTTTTTATGCCATTTTGGATTTGCTTTTCGTTATTTAACCAGCTAGGTCAAATTTTTTCTAAGTCAATTTTTTTTCTAATGTCACTTTAGATTCATTTTAGACAAGTTGAACTGTATTTACAGTACTTGGTTTTGTCTTCATTGTTCTTTTGTGCAGGGGTTTAGTCTTTTTTTGGTCCTGATTGACTCAGCTACTGTATAATATAAATGTGTTTCAATGAATTAGCAAATGCTTCACATATGACAGAAAGTTACTTTTCGGGTATTACAAATGCGAAAATGTATGATTCATTTACAAATTTATGGCATGATTTATGTTTAGAATTATCTGAGACTACAACCTCAAAGAAATATACTTGAAATTGACTTGGGAGCTTCCAGTAGTAAATGTATTACAAGAAATTTTGTACAAAAGGTTGTTGCACCTACAATGGCCTTCTATCTTCTACAATGGCCTTCTATCCCCTACACCATAACCATGTTTGAGGTTGTTTGGTAAGACAAAAGACACCCTCCCCCAAAAAACCTTGTAACTTTATGTTGTGCCAGCTTTAACTACTAACTGGAAAAGCATTCCCCATGTTAACATTTCTTTGTGTAAATGTACTTCTCTGACAATTTAAACAACTATATATTTCTATGTAAATTTACATACAGTGTACTATATCAATACAGACTGGGCATAATCAATATTAATATTAAACTGTATAACATTTTGATGTTATCATTGATTTCTTAAGTAACTAAACCCTTTTATTAATTTCACAGGTGAATCATTGAAAGAAATAACGAGGAAATTAGGTCAACTATGGAGAGACCTCCCTGAAGAAGAGAAGGAGGTAAGTGAAATGACCACTGTTCAATATGTGGCAGAGCCAAGACAAAGGAAGCATAAGTTACAAAGTTATCCACAATAGGTAGAAATTAAAAAATGGTTGATTGTATCAAATTTTATTTTTAACAACGTTGGTATGTTTTTACGTGGGTTCATACTTTATTGGTTGTGCGTAAATGTAATGTAAATTTATGCATGCAATCATTTAGCAACATGGACCTGTTGCCATATGAAGAGCTTAAGGGTAAAGCTTACAACCCAACTATGAGTAGCTGTTATATCAAACATGTTAAAAACCTTGCATTGCACCATTGGCGAAGGTAAATTAACCGCACACATAAGCTATTAGCTTGTGGCGGTGGCACGAGTGACTGGTTGGCTTACGCGTGCAACGGCCTTTATTTCGTGTCACATCTAACAGCAAGTTCACTCGCCACTTAGAGGATGAGATCTACGCCATGCTTTCTAAACCAAGTCTCATTATGAGGTTTGGGGAGTGGCATTGTTAAGGGAAGCAACCTAGCTTTCAGCCAGATTTAAACCCAGGACCTTGGGATTGGAAGGCAAGCATGCTAACCACCAAGCTACAGCGCCAAATGAATCTTAAAGAATGCAGTACATTCTTTAGAAAATAAGTAGAAGGTTTCATTTTCTTGTGTGAATTATTGCATAGAATTTTGAAAGATTGTTGTGAGATAAATTGGTGGTTAAAAATTTACTTTTTGTTATATTTTATTTTGAAATAAAATTAATAGTAAACTTATTCCTTTATTTTAATTATTCACATAAATAATGAAAAAAATATGAGGGATATTAAATGGCAGAGAGAAATTTGATATTATTAGCAAATTGTGGACCAGTTTTTGTACATTATTAGATTATCTAGACATATTATGTGTACATACCCATTAGTGAGTTCTTCAATTTTACCCTACATTTTAAAAGAAATGTAAGGTAATTTTGAATTAACCACCTCACTGGCTTATCACATTAAAGGTTTATTAAGAATAGGAATATACTGTACAGCTAAGCGATCAAGTGGAAATAAATCAAATTTTTCATTATGATAAGACTTCACAAAACTTTCTGATGGGGATGTACAGTACACCTGCAGTATAAAAAGTTGAGCAGCTTATTGTTGCACTACAGCATTTCCATTTGTCCTTACCTAAACTGTGTCCCTACTACAACTGTGTTTTTGTAATCTCTATATTACAGTATTTGATCTTAGTTTTTTTTAATAATATATTTTTTTTGCAGAAGTACACAGAGCAAGCGAAGGTTTTAGAAGAGAAATTCCAGGATGAACTTAAAGACTATGAAGATTCATTGTCGAGTAGTGAATTAGAAGAACTTAAAGAAGAAAAGAGACAAAGACGAAAACAAAGAGCAAAACGACGAGAGAAGATAGTGAGTGAGAAGTTAATGGTTCATTTTGCAGTCTCATTTATTTAGTACCCAAAATGCCTTTCGTTAGGCAGGAGTTTTATTAACCAGTGCGAGTAGTGTGCATGGAGTCCTTTTGTTGTGTGAGAGCAACGTGTTAAATATGGTGTGTGCCTGCAGGGATGTGCCTTGACAAATCCAAGGGTGGGCCAGTAAAAATGTAAGGGTGGGTGGCATGATGACTAAAAACAGTTTTTCTATCATTTCAGAGGCTTAGTGTTGGTGGCAGGCTCAAGTTAGGCTGGGTGGAAGTCCTTAAAATAAATTTTAGGGTGGGTGGAACATTTTTAGGGTGGGCTGCCCCACCCTTAATTATATCCGTGTAAGGGATGTTTTAATTTTTATTTCATTTATATGGGATTTGCTGAAACGTAATTTTTTACATCACATGCATTTACATCTCACCTACTGGATATAATGTAGTATGGTCTTTCCATGAGGAATTGGCAGAGATGACGACGTTTGTTAGCATTGCTAACCACTGTTGGTGGTGGAACACAAATCAACCCCAAACCATTAGTGCTGTCAAAAAAATACAGTATTTTTAAAATACTGTAATACGGTATTTTTTTGGCAGCAAAAACAAGCCCATAGACAAGACTATAAATCATAAGCCCAGTCTAGATAAATATACATGTTTTGCAGTATGAGGTACCCAGTACATATTTTGAAACAACTAGGAGGGTCTTAAAACTGGTTCACACACAACTCCTGTTGTTGAACAGATCAAATACAACACTTCCAGATTGAAGTCAAACGCGAGGGGTAGTGAGAGCGCTGAAGCTGTTTATTGCTGGAGATGGTTGCATAGATCTTTAAATTTGATTGGTGATGTAGAGTTGATTAAGTTTTCTGGAAGGATGTTCCATTCACTGATTGTTCTTGGAAAGAATGAGTATATGTAGCAGTTTTTGTTCGCTCTTGGTATGACGAATGCCTTGGAGTTATTTCTACGAGTGGTTCGGGTGACTGGTGTAAGAAACTTATGAGCTGGAATGGCAACCTGATCATCACAAGTACTTTTTGCATGAAATGATGTGACTTTAGGGAAGTAGAAAGTCAAATGAATGTGTAACAATACCTTTAGAATCTCCTGCATCTCCTATATAAACGCCCCCAAATTCATCAGCAAAATACATAAGATTTATTATTTATTGCTAGATGGTGAACTTAACACTGTAGAATTGCAGTCCCATGTAGGTATGACTATTATTTTGATTTCATCAACCTTTGTCACAAATGTTAAATAATAATAACTGTATTACAATTATTGTATTTTTAAACTTCTTTAGTCATACAAATTATTGACATATGTCACATATTTTATGCTGTCAATGTCTTTAAATTTGGATTAATTTTACTTTCATTTATTGATAAATTTGAAAATTCTATGAAAGATTGGGGGCACAATTTTGACGTAGCAACCAGAGTCGTATATGGTAGCAACAGCGTTAGAACGTAACACAAGTTGATTGGTTGGATTTCAGAATAGGCGCTTGCATGTTACTGCAATTTGGGACTATGTATTCTGTGGAAGTTCACCATCTAGCCGTAAATAAATGCTAAACTAGCACTTGTTTGGTACAGCTTGTTTATTTGATTAGCCTCCACAAGAGTGAAGCTCTTGTAGGAAGGAAGATTAAGACAATAAGACAGACCTATTGATTTTGGGGCTTCTACAAATATTATTTTGTACATCATGGCAAAATTCCATGGTATGGCAAAGCCCTGGCCAATTTTTTTTTGATCACGTTTATAACTGAATGATTTTGGATAGAGTTAGTTTAAATAACTACAGTACATACAGTATTGTAGTAATTGTATTTTAAAATATAAAAATATGTTTCTGGACAACTTTTAGAATTTAAAAAAAATAAAAATTTAATTTTTTGTAAAAATATTTTTAAATATGAAATTACGTTTTTACTTAAAGTAGAACCCTGATAATAATATACACAGCGCAGCGGGAGACTATGCATTTACAGAGTATCGTAAAAGGAGTATTTCTAGTTTCAAAATTATTTTTTACTAAAAAAAGCGAATTTATTGTTAAACTCTAGTCTAGGAAATGAAAATTCATTTCATATCTATAATCTGTTTGATTTTTGTTTGAAGTGTCATGGAAATAAATTTGACATTGACAAAATGTTGACATTATCACATTCAACTTAGATACAACATCAAATTCAAATTGACAGCACACATTTTTACTTGCATTACCTCAATTTCAAGAGTTATACAAGTAATTATATTATGTATTATATTGAGTTTGTGATAACTAATACTTTTCCAATTTATTTTCATTACAGCTATTGAAGAAAATGGAAAAACCCAAACAACCAAGGCAAGCTTTTGCATATTTTGTAATAAGTCGAGCAAGTGGTATTCAACAATTTAAAAAGGTCAGTTCAATTTCAATAACCAACCGTAAGCTAGTAGGCCTAGGCTAGTATATCTTGTGTAATGGGTGAGTTTAGCTGAAATCATCGTGTCAGACGCCGGCATGAGCTGAAATTAAAAACATTAGAAATAAAACAAAAACGTGGCGACGTTATGACCAACGTACTGTTTTTTTTTCACGCCACCGTTTTCATTTTTAAGGGCTGATCATCATCTTTCCACACTACATGCATGTCTCGACCTAGGCCTAGTCTATGCAATCAAAAGCAATAACATATGTCGGCCGTGGGCCCGAAAATGACATCCGAATTTCGCCTGCGATTGTCGGTTGCTGTCCGGCACTGTTAGCAGCCCGGGCAGAACCCTGCTAATGTAAAAAAAAAATGTGATCCGAACATCCATAGATTGAGTTGTATTGATACTTGTTGAGGTTGTAGTCTGGTTACCTAGTAACCTTGTGTTATATTTTATGTGTTTGTTAAAACGAAAAAGTGGCAACGTTATAACTAACATATTTTTTTTCAGGCCACCGTTTTCATTTTTAAGTGGTGATCATCATCTTCCAACAATTCATGTATTTCAGATTTTCGTGAGTTGTTGCGACCTAGGCCTAGTCTATGCAATCAAAGCAATAACATGTTGGCCGCAGCTGCTGAAAATGACATCCGAATTTCGACTGCCGTCCTGCACTCTCAGCAGCCTGGGCAGAACCCTGCTAATGTAAACAAAAATGTGATCCGAACATCCATAGATTGAGTTGTATTGATACTTTTTGAGTTTGTACAGTAGTCTGGTTACCTAATAACCTTATGTTATTTTTATGTTTGTTAAATGATAAATAATGTTAAATATATTACAGGATTTAATGGTAGAGTTGAGTGAAGAATGGAAAAACATGACAGAAGATGAGAAAGAAGTAAGTAAACATTCAATGAAGATTCATTCAAAGCCCATTCAGAAAAATGGGCTTTGATTCGTGTAATTGCATATTGACACTATATTTACCCAGTGATTATTGCCTTTATTTTTAACCCCTAGTGGTGCATATTGTTTTCATCATTTCTGTCTGTCTGTCTGTTTGTATATTTGTTGTCAACTTTAACCTTTGACATAGTGGGGGCATAATGTATCACATACACTTTTAAATTTAATTACCAACACAAACAGAGACATACCCTACACTTAACAGGGGTGGGGGTGGTGCCAGGCCGGCTCTGGCCTCCCCTTTCGAAAAGTAAAATATATCAATATTATTAACATCATCTATAAAATGGAAATATTCAGCAAGTATTGATCCCTCAAGACATCCCTGAGGCCATCTCCGGACATCTGAAGCCCAAAATTTTCCGGGGAGCATGCCCCTGCATCCCTTAAAACTTTGACTCTCTACTGTCCCCCCCCCCCTTCTGGCCCCTTTTCCAAAAGCCTGCATCCGCCTCTGCTTAACACAACAAAAATATACACAAACATGACAAACATGGAAACATGTTAACTATCATCTAGGACACTGCAACAAAATGTTAATTAAAATTAGAAATGTTCATTGTGATTGGCTTCAACTAAATTATTACAAGGATGTAATTATGCATGCTAAAGCATGCCTAAATTTGAACCCACAATACACCTCAGCTTCTGGAAAATGCCAAAATACTGTATTTAATAATTTACAGTACTCACCATTCAATGTTTGCTATCCACTCTTACTTTTTTTATATCCCTGTATCAAAGATCGATGGGACAATAATGCTTTCATCCTGTCTGTCTGTTTGTCTGTTTTCATCTTTAACCTTCGCCTTAGCGATTGTCACCATCAGATGTAGGGGTTTGATTTTGCATGCATGTTTCTTATGACAAGAGCTTCCTGTTGGTACTCTACATTTTGACCTTATTGTCAGATCTTCATGTGATACATTAATATTTGGCTACCACATAGGAAATAAGTGTTTCACAACCACCTCTTGTTCTAACTGCATCCCAGAATTATACTTATTGTTAACATACTTGCAGACATAGCACAAACATTAACAAAGTACAACAAAAAGTTGATAAATTGGAATTAAAATTTCCATGAGATGTGCTTTAACCAGTATCAGATAATTAATATATATCATAGATGCATTATTTGAACAATGTAATTTGGATCAAAACTAAATTCAAAGTTTTTATATTCACACAGAACCACAGATAGGCTCAGTTATCACTGGTGAAAATCACAGGAGGGGTACAAAGGGACATCTTAACTGATTTGTAACGTCCATAACCTTCCAGCCAATTTTTTGCCAGGAAAACTCCAAGATGGCATTGTTTCCTTCAATTTTGTAACTTTGCCCCAACCAAGGACATAACTTTTCTTCCAACTGCTCCTCCCCCTCCCTTGAAGCATCTGCACCAATGTCTATTTCAATAGCTTGTGTGGAAAGGATGTACTGTAGTTATAAATTGATGTGTCTACAAATGCTAATGGCGATGTATACTTCCTCAAAAATTGAAAACTTTTCGGCGTTTTTCCAAGGTTTATTTCATTTAAATAATCAAGTTTGTAGCCAATCTAAATTGGCGTTATGATCGGTAATCCTGTTAGCTAATAATGGGTGTTGATTAGTCATTTTCATACTAAAATTTATCCATTAAATTAACCAATCAGGGCCAATCGTGATCACCTGTCCCTAGTCTGAAACTTTTCTTTTTTGCAGACATACAAACAAAAAGCAGCAGAAGATAAAGAAAGATACAAGGTAGAAGTAGAAGATTGGGAAGATCGAATGGTGATGGAGGGCCGTCCAGAACTAGTAAGAAAATCAACAATGCACAAATTGATAAGAAAAACTGAAAAGAACGACCAAGTAGAGTTTTAACACCATGACAGAAATTTGATGAAATGGAATATATAGGTTTTGTACATGTGGGTTTATGAATGCGAGATTGAATTATTTTCACCCATGGCGGGTAAATGTAATGAAAGCCTAAGTGCATGTAGTGGTATACACTTAAATATATATTGTTGCGGGAACAATGACAAAATATAATTTACTTATTTTGGATATATAGTGTATGTTTTGATCATTAAACTAGAAATGTGAGTATTTTAAAACCTATTTATTGGTAATTCTGCTACAGTATGGTTTAAAATTCCCCTCCCCCTCCAAAAAAAAAAAAAAAATCAAAAGCTTGCAATCTGCAGAGCCAGATTTAGCGCCCCCTATTGTCATCAAAACGTAGTTGCGCGCCCCCCCCCCCTCGTCAGAATAGAACCGGGAACCACGACCCCACCCCCATATAAGTGTGGTCATTTTTCAGTGTTAAAAGGAAAAATTAAAAAAATTTGGAATGCACTGTTTTTTTATTGTTCTGTACTTTGATGCTACTCTAATATGAGCAAGTTAATGTTGAGGGGTTTTTTTTTGGTTATTTTCAAGTGACTACATATTTACTCCTTAAATGGCTTGATTGACATTAAGGGTATGTTCAAACTTACATCGCACACAATGTACAATTTGTTGTGTCTTGTTGGACCGCAAATCGTAACATGCACTGGACTAAATTTTATGAACGCCATACTGGTTGGCGTTTTCTGCTTGACATGACTGCCAGAATTAACAATAACACCATGATAGTAATAACTGGAACAAACTGATTTCAAGAAGATGAGAAAATGTCAAGGAGGGCATTGCGCTACATATTTTATTCTAGGAAGGTACAAACGCTGCAATAATTTTTAGAAAAAAAAAAAACCATTGAGACTCAAGCGCACCAAATTAATGATGGCAGATGACCCTTCCATATCCTATCTAATTTAAATTCATTTGGTCAAACAGTACAATTGGCCATTTGAAAACAAACGAATGTACAATTCTTCTATATTATCAACATTAATTATTTTTATCATTTCTAAAGGTTATCTTATAAACATGACAAATATGGCTTGAATTGTTTGTTCCAATTGAGCAGGAGATTGGTTTGCTTGTCATTTTAGATTCAGTTACCAATTTCAATAATCAATTAAATTAAAATCCAAATCAGCTTTAGATAAACGTAAAGAGTTCTTCTCCAACTTCCTTAGTAAACATATAGGTAAATTACAGGAACTAAAGTCTTTAATGATGGAACCAAACGATCTCAAATTAACAAAGAAAACAAC
>JAOTQE010138949.1:0-11761 GCA_025631205.1 Nesometra sesokonis | reverse complement strand
CCCCCCCCCTTCGGTGGATCCTGGATCCGCCCCTGTACATAGGCCTATTGAAAGAACATAAAGTATAAGGTCTATGTAACTAAATCACAGACAAGGCATTTCGGATTGAACCAATGTTTAAATTATCAGGATTAAGATTAATAGATGAAAGAAGACGTAGAGAAAATGGAGGGAAAGATTTATAGAGACACATTACTAAGAAACGGACTGATAAATTTCAAACCAATTAAAAAAGTAGACCATGAAGAAAAGTTATTATATACGGACGACCTATCAATCACCGACCGACCGACAGAGTAAGTAAAGTGGAAGCGGTTTGCGCAGCGGTTGCGTTTCGAACCTCCAATCACGAGGTCGGTGGTTAAGGGCTCACCTTTGTGGCTGTTTGTATTTTTAGGCAAGACACTTTATCCACGTTGCCTCTATCCACCCAGAAGTATAAATGGATACCTAGGAGGTACAAATGCCACATGCGCTGAATACAGCTGCAACATTATAAAATGGATTGCATTTCATAGGTGTTTGTTCCAATGACTGTGGGTAATGATTGTGAAACGCTTATATAATTGTCACATATTATTATTAAGATATGCTTGGACGAAAGGTTTTTGAGCAGTATAGCAATTTCCCAATTTGAGACGAAAATCAAAATATTCTGACTTTGATAGATATTCATAAGATAGGCCTACTTACGCATTTTCGTTATCAGGTGTGGCACGTGGGGACGGATCGTTATCGTTGTCGTTGTAGTCATAACTTGCTTTAGGGTCGTAATTCTTGACAATGTCTTGATGATTCTTTTCTAAACCTGTAAAATAAATAATGTGCTAAAATAATGCATAAACTGTGAACAAATGCCCGTGACATTTACGGAAAAAGTCCTGGCAGTCAGGATGCCAAGAAAATCCCGTAAATTTTCCGAGCATATCCCGTAAAATTTACGGTATTTTTGGCATCCTGTCTGCTAGGACTTTTTTTCGTAAATTTTACAGGCATTTACCGTAAAATTAATCGTGTAACAGTAAAATGTCCGTAAAATTTACTGTACAAAAATACAAATGCCCTTAAGTTTTGCGTGATATTCTTGGCGTCCTGGCTGCCAGGATTTTTCCGTAAATTTACTAAAATTGTTTACAGTGAGTTAAAATATATTACTAATCTTTAAGAAGAACCAACACTTAGCGTATGTTTTATAAACGGTACTGTTTTAAATGTGTTTTAGCAATAAATGCGTAAGGATTGGACAACTAGTCTACTACTCTTTGTTTTCATAATAAAGTATTAGTGAGGTTTCGCAAACTTACGAAATACAAAAACGAAAATGGATACGTCATAAATTCTTGTAACGTTTGAATAGAACACCTTGAATATCTGTCATAGTTGATGAATATTTTAGGACGATCATTAACGATTCGTAGGTGGAAAATTTGATATATCTTTGAAAACATTTAGCAACTTTCAAAATTGGAGTGTGACGTATCCGTTTTCGTTTTCGTATTTCGTAAATTTGCGAAACCTGACTATTGTCGAGTTTGGATAACTACAGGCCACAAGTTCCTATGGTTCAGGATTCCACAATAAAATCCCCAGGAATTTTCCTTCCAAGATTTGCGACCCTGCTTACCGTCATCTATAATGCTGACAACCACGCCTGCACCTGTAATATTCTTTTTCCAAACTGGCATCACATGAAGGTCTGTCTTAGGTACGTCGGTTGTTTTACGTTGATCAAACTGAAGGCGAAAGACACAAATTATTAGTATAATTATTGGGGAGTTATTTTTTTACGACGCGATATTATACTATGCAGAAAAATGGTTTAACACTCGTCGGTTTGCGAGCATGCACATAACTCTGTGAGCTCCATTGCTGAATATTCTACATGATTCTTCAATGTCTTTGTAAAAATAAAATTGTAATGGCGATGTATACTACAATGTATATATCTCTATTTTACCTATAGAGATATCTCTACTGCTTTGATCTGACTCATCCTTGGTAACGTACATGCGCAGTTTAAACCGTGAAAAGGGTTGTTGTTTTCACCATTGATGGCGCTCGCATGCATGACAATTCTCCCGTTTTGGCCAGTTTTTCGAACTCGGTCCCGGCCAATTTTCTTTATCCCGGTTTCTCACAAATTCTCCTGGTTAAAATTGCATATTACAAAATAATACTTTTTAGTTATAAATACTATGGACAGCCCCCAATATTTGTGTTATCAATTACTTTATTGCCTCCACTATCCCAGAAGTGTGGATTGCGAGTGAACGCAATGGCTGTTAGCACAAGATATCTGATTTTTACACTGGATTTTTGCCTGGATGTATCCGTTTGTGGGGATAAGTGGGGGATGGGTGGGGATTGGTGGGGGACTTTGTCTCCTGAACGACCATATGGCAGTTGAATCCTCCCCCACCCCACCTTTTTAGGCTCATATCACCCTCAGTGGTTTTTTGTGCACTAAAGATATCTCGGGGTTTTTTTTTCAGGGAACAGTTAAATTCTGTTCCCTGTTTTTTTTTTCTATCATCAATTTTGGTGTGTATGCCCTCGAATTATATTAAATTATATTTTATCTGGTAGTTTTTTAAAATATTTATGACTTTGGCTAGTTATATTGATTTGACAGGACCTACCAAATACCATTGTTTTGGCCAGTACTCATCGTTGAACATCTGGGCTGGTTCTGGGTAGGGTTCCGCCATGTAATAGTCCCTCTTCTGACGGACAATACTGCGTTGTTGTTCAAACCACTGAACCTAAAACAAGGACGAGAGCATAACTTTCAAAACCAATTTCACACAGAACGGTATAGTCTGTCTCACAGGCCTTATGAGTTTATTCACTTGTATTGCTTGATTCATTTTAAGGCGCTATTGACGTCCCTTACTCACTATTTTAGTTTAGCCGTATGCGTGACCATTCGGAAGAAAGAATGACGTATTTTGTCTCTCCGTATTTGGCATATGGGCGGTTCGAAATAAATGTTTACAGTAGGATCGACCAAACAAAATACATCCTTTCCCAGTGAACGATCTAAAGACTACCAAACAACAGATTATACCTCACGAATGTAATTTTGTTCTATTCTAATAAAAAAAACTCAGTTCTTGTTTCTCGTGTAGTTGCAATTGTCCATCACGTCGCCGCACGTCGCTTAGGCATAGGGATTTTCTTTTCTCCATGAAGGCTTTGATTAGCATGAGAGAGTGATGCAATTGGTATCACGTGATTTCGATTTCACCCGTATTTCGGGTGCGAATCGTCACGCATGATTCGTTTGCACAGGCCTTACGGCTAAACTAAAATAAGTGAGTATGGGAGTCAATAGCGCCTTATAAATGAATCAAGCAATAAACCCGACCGTAAGGCCTGTGAGACAGGCTAAGAACTGTACAACAGGAATAGTTCAGTAGTTCACGAATGCCGGCTTTAGTGTGAAATGAACCGAAATTTGGCATTCTGTGTGAAAGGGTTTAGATCAGTATTAATGTTGGAATGGTTATGTTAATATTGCATTTCGTGTGAAGTAGCTTTAAGTTTAAAATTCTAAGAACATTGACTTCCATTTAGGATTTATAATACAACTTAAGAAATGAAATGAAATTTAAGTTAATATCCCACGTCTTTCGTATGAGACGCTAAGCCGTTGATGTCATAATATGTGACATTATAATATGTGAAATTTATATAGAGCTTATTGACAAGGCTCTAAGCGCTTCATAATTATTACCCCCAGTCATTGCAACAAACGCCTATGGAATACAATGCATTCCACAAAGTTGAAGCTGTCATCAGCGTATATGGCATTTGTCCCTCTCATGTACCCATTTATACTCCTGTGTGGAGAGAGGCGACATGGATAAAGTGTCTTGCCTAGGGATAGAAACAGCCTTGAACCACCGACCTCGTGATTGGAAGTACAAAACACCACTGCTGCGTCAACTGCTTCCATGTGGATTATGGGTCATTATGGATTATGAATTATGGATTGTGGATTATGGGTCATGTACACATAAAAGAACACAGAACACTCTTCAGAAAAGAGTAGTGAATTTTTCCTATGTACTAGCCAATCACCACCAGAAGGAACCAACTGGAAGTAAGTCCACTTGGGACTTTCGTGGTTAATTCTGTCTTAGAGCACCAAATAGATCAAATCAAAAGAGCAAAATTGCAGGTAACTGTAATTTAATTATCTACGTCCGATATGATAGGATATACGGTATGCATAACATTATTGAATGCAATTTTGGCATGGTGATATGTTTTTTGTTCATACAAACCATGGATGTTTAAGTAATATACCATTGGCGTATGGATTTTGAATTATGACTGTGTTGGATGAGGTTTTTTAATGATGACTGAGTTATTTTCTAAGAGATTAAAGAGCCGAAAGTCTTACCCTTTCATCGTCTGCAAGACGTTTTGTGACGTGTACAGCTGATCTGATTGATCTACTGGGGATTTCGTGATGTTTTAACAGGTAGTAATCATCCAAACCGCCGATCTGAAGAAAAATCAACGAGTTCAAATTTGATTATTTACACTGTGGTCGTCTTCCTATCATGCCAAGTTGAATATTTTCCGTGATGTATTTTTTAAGAATAATGATAATAATAATAATAATAATAATAATAATAATAATAATTTAGGCCTATATTTTGTTGACTGTAAAAGCCGGGCACTCACTGCGTCGCGTGACGGTCGCATGACTAAACCGTCGCACCCTGTGTGTGTGGTATGCCAGGCCCGATGACAGTTTTCTACTCGTCAGCTGACGGTTATTTTTTTAGTAATTCAATAGGGAAATCACTAAAAAATAACCGTCGGCCGACGAATAGACGACTGTTATCGCGTCTGGCTACCACACACACAGGGAGCGACGATTCAGCCGTGCGGCCGTCGTACGTAGGTGACCGCCACGACTAAACTGTTGCGTAAACTGCCTACTATCTGTCGACAACAGAACTGATTTTTTTGTATTTAAACAAATGTCAAAGGAAGAAACGCATATGCGACAGAGTCAAGTCAAAGGAAGCATAAGTTGCAAAGATAGTTTTCGACAATAGACAGACATTTAAAAATTGTTTTAAAGTTTTATTTTTTATTTCAAAAGCATCCAGTTTAAACAATCAACTTCCATCTATAAACAATTTTCTGATTATGATCAAAACATATTCAAAAATGCAATTTAACATTACCCTACTTAGTCAATGTATACTGATAAGCAATTTTCAAATGAAATTTTCTAAAAACTTGCATCTGTAAGTTCCAATTTCTAAAATTGTCTCATCTCATAATATTAACCATGTTGGGCGTACGCCGTCGCCTCTGCACTTTTGCAATTTCATGGATCTGACTTTTGCTAAAGGAATGTACAAAATGAACATCTAGAGGTGTCATTTCTACAATTTTTAGAACCCACGTCCTCTATCATGGTAACCCTAATTCACTAGGCAGGGGCGGATTTAAAAAGGGGCGGCCCGGCCCCCTTTCGAAAAGTAAAATATATCAATATTATTAACATTGTCTATAAAACGATAATATTCGGCACGAATTGATCCCCTAACACGCCTCTCATGCCATTTCCGGACATCTGAAGACCAAAATTTCCCGGGGGAGCTTGCCCCGGACCCCCTAAATCTTTGACTCTCTATCCCCCCCTTCCGGCCCCCTGCGTCCGCCCTGCTAGGGATTCTCCTGCCGTACCAATCAGTACGAAAGTTTCGTAACTTTACGAAATACGATGACGAAAACTGATACGCAACAATTTTTAAAGCTGCTATATGTGTTTTAAAATGTATCAGATTTACTACCTGCAAGTTGGTGTTGATCGCGGTAAAATACTGACCAACTGTGACAGATATTCAAGGTGTTTAATTTAAATGTTACAATAATTTATGACGTATCCGTTTTAGTTTTTGTATTTCCGCCGCAGCTGTGATATATGAATGTGCCATAAGCCATTTCACGGTTTCAAATGCGCATGTGCAGATTAAGGTCAAGTGATAAAACGACGCGCGGCAATCATATTCCTTTCACTAAGAGCCACGCGTCGTTTCATTACTTGGCCTTGGTAACGTACATGCGCAGTTGAAAGTGTGAAATGGCGTATTTAGATAGTAAATTTCGAAGGATGGTATAGAGCCGGATCTCATCGAGATTCGAGTACTTGTTTCAAATTGAATGCTAAGAGTTCATGTCCAGGCTCGCACATCTTCAATCACTGTTAGGCGGAATTCTAACCAACATACTAAAAGTTTAAATTAATTAAATTATACGTAATACAATTTCAACTAGATATTTTCCACATAAAAACAATTTATATTGCGTACATCAACGAGGTCAAACACATTGCAAGTACGACTAGTAAATTGGCAATTACAGCGAATGATAAGAAGACTGGTTTGATAATTCAAACATAGAAACATTCTCATTATCGCAGATTGTATTCATTTCCATAATTATGTTGTTGTATCGTCAAATTGAAATATCATATTTACTTTGCAGGAAGCTGTACCCTAGTCGACGTGATAGAAATCGTGTGAAGGAAAGGGTTTCCCTGAAAAATTAGCGACACACGTTGCTGCTTAAATCTTTGGGTTACAAAATCTTTGGCGATTCCTGGTGCGCCCTCTGTTTCGTCACACAATTTCGGTTTGCTTCTAGCGGTATGGTATCTGTATCAAATCGATTTAGTACGTTGAGCGTGATTTTAGGTAAATGTGTCTTGTTGGTGATAGCAATAAAGATGACAATAAGAACTAAAAAAAGAAATCGTGTTCCAAGCACAGGATGTTTTAGCATTTGTTTCGGTCGACCTCTTGTTTTTGGTGGGGCTTTTACCAATTTTTTTAGGTCTATTAATGATGATGATGATCATGATGATGATGATTATGGTGATAACTATGACAATGATAATGATGTGATAATTATAGATGATTATGATGATGATGATGATGATGATAGCGATGACGACGGTTAATTTGCGACTTCGGATCATATACCATTTGTCTTCTACACATATCCAGAAAAACCATCAAATCAACACTTAGAGCGCATCAAATTTATGGCATACTTATGTGTTATTGGGTAGTGGTCACTTAAAAAAAAACTATTAATGCCGAAGTGAAAAACAAACAATAACGCATCACCTGCTTTGAGTGCGTAATATCAATATCTATCTCAGGCTTTCAAATGATGACAAACAGTAAATTATTCACCAAACAAATTCGAAAATTTGCACTATTCTAGATGCTAAGCAAACGCAATGAATTTGGTCACGATACCGTGTAGGCTACTATACTATATCTCAAGAGTTTGCATACCGAGTTGTAATTATTGTGAAACAACACGTTTGCTTGATATTATATTATGCAATTTAATCAAAGAGTATGACTATAATATTAGAGTTGTCTGCACGCTGGTAATAATCTGAACATAGATACAGCATTAAGGACCCATGGCCATCCCTAAAGCATTCTATATAACGGTGATTTAGCACGGCATATTCGATCCCTATGCCTGATCTATTAAAAAGCACGTACAAAGACTACAGACTACAGAAATATCGAGGCAACGAGCACATTTTCACACTAAAAAAAATAATTGAAAAAATCTGAGACTTCTCGGCGAGCGTAATGCATACGGTTGTCAAAATCAATTCTTAAAGCACTGTTTACACTAATCATATTTATATTTGAAATATAAAATATGGTCGATGTACAGACTAACGCACAATGGCTATGTCCTGTTCATACTACTGTAATTCAGATCAAATGTCATCTGATATTCAAGGCGGGGTTTCACTTACAATTTTAAGAAATACTGTACGAGTTTCCGATCTTCGTGCGCATTGGGCCTACACTTTAGTAGGGTAAAGCAGATCTTAATGAACTATTAAGAACAATTCCAAACACTAAATATAAATCGCGTGTTGAAAATTAATAAGCTATATTAATTAGCACTCACATATTCATATGCTTAAAGGGGAACTCTGGGATTAAAATTTCTATGGATGCACATATAGAACAATTAGTTGGTAACTTATTGATAAAATTTCACAGCATTAGGACAATGAGATAATGAATGAAAACAATTTCTAAGATGGGTCTTAAAAAAAAGTGGGTCTACTACTCATATTACACAATGCTAAAGACTAGGAAAATTACAGATTTTGAAAGGGCTGTGTTGGAAACCATATCAAAAATCACATTAAAAATCACCTGCTGTAGTGTAAATATGGCTGATATTTCCATTTATTTGAGTTATATTTGTAAAGTGATTTTGGTTTTTAAGCACAACCCTTTTAAAATCTCTAATTTTCCTATTCTTTAACACTGTGTAATTTGAGAAGTAGACCCACTTTTGATTGGCTCACTTTTGCAACATGTTTTTCCGACATTATATCATTGTCCAAATGTTGTGAAATTTTGTCAGTTAGGTCGCAACTACTTGTTCTATAGATTTATCCACACGAATTTTAATCCTGGAATTACCCTTTAAAACCATCATACCAATAAGACGAGTTACGTGTAAACGGTAATTGATATTCTGGGATAAAACCATTATACATAATTCATGGATATTCCTTTTAATTGAAATCGAATCATAAAGACGGGGTCATGTCACCTCATTATGCTATTTTCCCGTATGACCAGATGATTGATGATATATTGATTATACGTAAGGCGGTCGTTTCATTTAAGTCGGTCTATCTGTTTGAAAGGCCAATTCGACACACAAAGATAAATGATAATGATGATATAGTAATAATAAAGAGATATTTTAATGTCTTAAAGTTATATGAAAATGGACAGCTGGGATTTAAGAATATGAAGTCTAAAAAATTGTTGCATTCCTCAAGTACAATCTTAGCCTATAGAAAAGTCAGACAGGTCGATTATGTTAGACTCCGTTTATTTACAATTTATATTTTAAGACCTGGATTTTCGACAAGTTTTGTGTCGGTAGGGATTGGACAAGAGAGAAATTTGTACCCATTAATCATCATTAATATTATTGTCTTGGGGCTATAATTTATAGATTTTATCATTTAGATTTAATTTATTTTATGGATATTTTTGATTGTTAAGAAATTCATCACATATTTTATATTCCTTTATTTTGGAATGCCATTCTATAAGCTCCTTTGTTTCTTTTCATCTCAACCCTGTTTTATATTATAATTTCCTTTGTATATTTTTGCTTTGATAATATGTAAAGAAACAGTTGAAAACACATCTTTTTAGTTTATTTTAAGATTTAAAAAAAAAAATAAAATAACAAAAAAAAATATTTAAGAAACAGTCATTACAACTTATTTTTCTAGTGCTCGAGCGCATAGAGACAGTAGTATTATGCGCTATAAAAGTCCCACTTATTATTATTATTATTATTATTATTGTTATTGTTATTGATGTTGTTGTTGTTGTTATTATTAACGCATAATACCATTTGACTGAAGGAGTAGGGCTTATTATATTGTTGTGGCTGTGTAAATCCATGAAAAAAGTGCTTGCCTAT
This sequence comes from Nesometra sesokonis, assembly GCA_025631205.1. Taxonomy (NCBI): domain Eukaryota; kingdom Metazoa; phylum Echinodermata; class Crinoidea; order Comatulida; family Antedonidae; genus Nesometra; species Nesometra sesokonis. Next base: position 2,230 of record JAOTQE010138949.1, on the reverse strand, counting down.
CAGTTCAAAAGTCCCGGGTTCGATCCTGACGAATTGTTAGATTATTTTCACATGTATAAGTCATTGCTTACAGGGGCGGATGCAGACTTTTGAAAAAGGGGTGGGGTAGTGTCAAATTTTAGGGTGGTGGCATGTTCTCCGAGAAAATTTGGTGATTGAGATGTCCCGAAGTGTCCTCAGAGGCGTATTTTAGTGATCAATTGTTTTCTTATAATTACTGAAAGTTTTTTTTTAAAGAAAATGTTAATAATATTCATATATTTGAGTTTCCGAAAGGTGGAAGGAAAAGCCGGTCCGGCCCTCTTTAAATCTAACCCTGTCCTATGTTTTGTTAATAGGACTTCCTGTAATGTAGGTTGCTCATTGTGCGCGCACTTGAGCAGTGCACTTTACTCACATTGTTACCCAGCTGGTAGGCCTACCGGTAACTTTCTAGGAAGTGACCTACGATGGACGAGTGACTCACTTTCCTCCGCTTCACGTTACACAGGGGCGGATCCAGGATCGAGCAATTGGCAGAGCCTTTCAAAAACCCGAGTGGGCGTGTTGTATGGTTTTGATTGTGACAAGCAAAAAATGAACAATAACAATTTGTGTCTATTGTTGATTTTTGCCTAAATTTTAGACCCGGCGCCCCTAATATAATCCGCAAATACGTTTTGGCGATAATACGGGGACGTCGACTTTCCCCACCCCTTAAATCCGCCTCTGTTACAGACACTAGGAATAGACCTAAGCGCCAGTCCAGTCCGATAAATTCTAGGCCTACACTTGCGATTATATACCGTTGAAATGTGAATGAAGAAACATACACGCTTATTGTATTTTACATTACATGATTTATAGGCCTACTAAATACAATAACACTTTCAGCTTAGATATCATTATGTGATCGTTAACCTACAATTAATTACAAAAAATCTAGAAGATGCATTACACAATGTCGATTAAACAAGATAAATGAATTAATGAGAACCGTGACAGGAATAATGCTATCGTAATATTATCATGAAGTCTAGTAATAACCACCATAAATACATGACCGTATTTAAATTACACTAATGTGTCTAATTTAAAAGTGTCTTAGTGACGTATAGAGCCGGGCACTCTCTGCGTCGTGCGACGGTCGCCCGATTAAACCGTTGGTCCTTGTGTGTGCGGTTTCCAGACGCGATGACGGCCTTCTACTCGTCGGACGACGGTTTTTTTGTGATTTCCCTGTTGAATCACTAAAAAACCGTCGTCCAACGAGTAGAAGACTATCATCGCGTCTGGAAACCACAAACACATGCAGCGACAGTCGTGCGACCGTCGTACGACGTCACACGACGCAGTGAATGCCCGGCCTTAGATAGACAGTTGTCGTGCGACCGTCGTACGACGTCACACGACGCAGTGAATGCCCGGCCTTAGATAGACAGTTGTCGTACGACGTCACACGACGCAGGGAATCCCCGACTTTAGGGGTAGAAAACAATAAAATTAGTATATAAATATTAAGATTGGGGCCTCGAGCAGAAAAAGAAATTAATAAAATCCTATACGCTCCTGAAACATGTAACAGTAATGTTTTTCAAATAAGACGTTAAGGCGCTGAAACAAAACATAGCTAGACTTGCCCCAGGTCTGTACATTGTATTTTAAATTTTTAATGAAAGTGCCACCAGTTGGATGATGAAGTTTTAGTGGTGTAAGGTTTGTCGTTAACATAGAGTTGAATTAGTATATTCAACTCTATGGTCGTTAATCAGAAAGGTATGGCAATCCACCTACTGCGTTCCACCTATGGAACGCAATGGGTGCCTTTTGATTGTATTTTCACGAATTAAACCGAATCACCGTCTTGAACCAATTGAAGTTTGAAAAGGTCAAACACCTTTTGATATTCTGACCAATAACGAACATTAATAGACAGATCTGTGAATTAACTTGCTGTAAATAAGACATCGAACGAACGATCATTAATGTGCCACCACAAGAATACATTTAAGCATAGATAACTTGCAGGGGCAGATCCAGCAGAGCTAGATAGAGGAGGCCCGGTGCCTGATAGATGGGCTCGGTGTCAAGTTCCGCACTGAATTGGTATTTATAGATGGTCTTGGATCCTCTTCAGGACATTTTTTTAACTAGATGTGTCTACTAGATATCTGAGAGGCCATGTTAACGGATAATTCATTGTCAACTATGATGTTTAGGTTAAAAATATTTTCCCAAGCAAAAAGGGGGC
>JAOTQE010138938.1:0-11761 GCA_025631205.1 Nesometra sesokonis | reverse complement strand
CCCCCTTTTTGGAAAGTAAAATATATCAATATTATTAACATTGTCTATAAAAAATAAAAATATTCAGCAAGATCGCTTAGCACGTCCCTGAGGCCATTTCCGGACATCTAAAATCTAAAATTTCCCGGGTGACCCCCCTAAAACTTCGACTCTCTACCGGTCCCGCTTCTGGTCCCTCTTTTTCAAAAGTCTACATCCGCTCCTGTAAAGCGCATGTTCTACAGTACTTACATTGATGATCGTCGTACATTACTGATCAACTGAGGGAGATATTTAAAGGTGTTCAACTCAAATCTTACGGAATGTATGACTCAATTTTCTTTAATGTATTTCGTAAAGTTGCGAACACTCCTCAATGTTCAATCGATTTTTTACTTTACATTTATTATTGTATATTTTCATATACAATACAAAAAAAACCAAAGTTCTATAAATCGTTAATTTCTTTTAAAATCCAGTTTGTTGTCCACCGATAAGCAGTCGAGTAGGCAAAAGGTTTGCTTTGTAACCAACAATAAGCCATTTCACGGTTTCAACTGCACATGTGCAGATTAAGGTTAACTAATAAAACGACGCGCGGCAAGTATATTTTTTTCGATAAGAGCCGCGCGTCGTTTTATTATTTTACCTTGGTAACGCACATGCCCAGTTGAAACCGTGAAATGGCTTATTCGAAAATTTAACATTTTTATTTATTTATTTTTTATTTCGTGTCACATCCAACAGCAAGTTTACTCGCCACTTACAGGATGAGATATACGCCACGCTTTCTAAACCAAGTCCCATTATGAAGCTTAGGGAGTGGCTTTGTTAAGTCGTGGGAACCAACGTACCGTTCAGTCATTTTCGAAGCCAGGACCACAGGATTGGAAGACAAGCATGCTAACCACCAAGCTACAGCGCCACTTCAAACATACAAATATCTTGGTTATATATTTTTTTGAATTAGAAACAAATCTGCTGAGAGTGAAAAAACCGCACCAACCGGGACTCGAACGCGGGTATTCCTTTCAATACGCAGACGCCAAACCACGCATCCATGGGGCGCAGTCGTAGCGAATTCAAGTTCGATTGGGAAGCAACTCTTCTCGCACTCAACATGATACGTCGTGACAACACTAGTCTTCCTAAATACCTATAAGAACTATTAAATAAAATAAAAATAACACTCACAAAAATGGTTATCCTCTCAAATGAACGGCTAACGATGAATTATTTCTTCCGAACCTGGAAAAAATATAAAAATTGCTAAAGAGAAAATATAAGACACTTGAACTTCATACGTAAATGTTGTCTTCACAAGTAGCAGACGATGATTGATACCGGGGAACAAAAAACTCGGAGCACATTTGACGGCAGACGGGCATTAGAGAGCACGATATAAGTTCCGGCGATACTTTAGCGGCAGACGGGTCGACGAAGCTAATAAGAGCGCTTAGTATTTCGAATACGACACAAATTGATAAATACTTGCTGTTCTTCTTATAAGCTTTACCTACGTGTGGCAACAATATTTCTGACAAGCGATTGAAGAGAAATTTACCTGCCTATGACACTTTAGCGGCAGCAGACGATGAGGGCCAGCGAAACTTCTCTAGAGCACGGTTGACTGCCGACCGACAGTCGACGCTCCCTGCACTTCTAAAGTAGTAGTATTCGTATGAATGAAACAAAATGTTGTCAACGAACGTTAAAAAGAACAATAATTACGGAACATTGTTTAAAACTGGAAGCAATACAATAAAAACCGACTCTTACTTTTTGCTTGAGGACACGGGCGTGCAAAAGCAAAACTCAATTTACATTGGTGAATGCAGACGATACACTGCACTTACTCTCATTAATTTTACCATCGTACGGACAGCAATATTATACTCATTATAACTATATTGTGTTACTGCCTGACTGCACTTGAATGGATAGAAACCGTTCTAAATATGTGCATCTGATATATAAAAGTACATTTAGAATCGATAAGTATATCTCATACGAATTCTATTCATTCTGCATAGTAATAAATGATAGAACGAATGGATTCAGACATGCGAAAAGTTCTCGCAAGCTTAAAAGCCTTGATGATGTCTAAATCTTCAGTGATGCGCGGACCGCAAACTGTTATGCGCGCGTAGAAACATAAACTGTGGACACTCCTATTTGTTATGAAGGGAAAACAAATTATCTTCATTTTAGGCTGAATAAAGATATCAATAATATAAATATACAAATACAGTCAAATGACCGTTAAAACTGTTTCAATATATTTAATAAATAATTAAACAATAAGCAGGTATCTGATTACACCTGCCGGTAATCATGCGTATTATTTATTGACATCATCGATCACATAATTATGCTTTAGATTAATGAATGAATCTGTTAAAATCGTTAGTGAAACCACAATTAGACAAAAACTCTTACGCACAATACACCAAGAAGCGCATAGGGACACAAATTTCGGACGCTCCTATTGGTTAATTACTGCACGTGTGCGTTGTGCATATTCTCACACGCATTATTGTACGCGCGCAGAAAAGTTTGTTTCCTCGTTGTGTAGTAAGAATCACACATTTCAGCAAATTACCCAAAATATTTCGTTTTAATTCTACACAATTGGGACAGACCCACTGAAATGGACCATGTCAATTACGCTACTGCGTACAGCGTAATCTATTGCTTGTAAATCTACTGCAGTTACTGAAGTAATCAGAAAGAGACGATTTGCAAAATTTGAAGGGAATAAAGGGATGCACCGAAAGCGTCTCCGGACAATTACCCCCTGGATAATCACCCCACGGATAATTACCCCCCGGAAAACCACCGCCGGAGGACAATAACCCCCCGGTATAGTACCCCCGGATAATTACCCCCCAAGGACAACTACCCCAAAAGACAATTTCCCCCCGGACAATTACCCCCCGGATAATTACCCCCCAAGGACAACTACCCCCAAGGACAATTACCCCCCAGAAAATTACCCCCAAGGACAACTACCTCCCGGAAAATTACCCCCAAGGACAACTACCCCCCAAAGACAATTACCCGGGGGTAATTGTCCTTGGGGGTAATTGTCCGGGTGGCAATATTCCCGGGGGTAATTGTCCTTTGGGGTAGTTGTCTTTGGGTGGTAATTGTCCGGGTGGTAATATTCTCGGGGGTAATTGTCCTTGGGAGTAGTTGTCCTTTGGGGGTAATTATCCGGGAGTAATTTTATGGGGGGTTATTGTCCTTCGGTGGTGGTTTTCCGGGGGGTAATTATCCGGGGGGTGATTTTCCAGGGGGTAATTGTCCTAGTTTCCTTTGTTTCAAAGTTTGGACTTTCAAGCGAAGCGAGCAATTTTGGCTGGGGCCAGGGGGCCGCTAAGGGCCTCCGGTTGGGGTCAAGGGGCCAAAGGTCCCAGAAAATTTTGCGTTATTTTAAACGTTAAAAGACACATTAGGATCCAAAATTTATCATAAACAACAATGTCTGTCATAAACTAAAAAAGTGTGGGAACAATCAACTGCTTTGCAGTGTAGTACAATGTAACTTTTTGAGCCCCTCTTCGCATAATTTCCAATTTTATGTGTGGATGCAAAAAGATTTTTTGATGCTCAAATAATACATAAACTCTACGACAATCTCTAAATTCATTTTAATCCACATGGTTGAGTCTGAGGTGAGAACATTTTAAGAAATTTGGATTTCTAAATGCTGGAAATGGACACTTTAATACTGAAAGTGTATATCCGTCATTTTGAACACTTAGGGATCTGCGTAGACATTAGGCCTATATATGTTCCGCCAAAAAGTGCAGGGGCCCCGGCCCCTGCGGTCCCCGCTTCCGCCGGCCCTGAAATGGACCACCGGATTAGGTTAAAATAGTAAAATATTGGAAAATGCTTATAAATTTTATATTTTAAATGATTTTGGTGTCTATAAGTATGTAGTTGAGGTAAAGAAATCGATTCGTAGGGTAAAAATATTACACACTTTAAAAGTGTGTAATATTGATTTTTGTGAATTTTGGTGGGAAAAGGCATTTTCGTAGTATACATGGTGTCTCAGAAAGCAATAGTACACGACTTAATTGAATCTATCCACGTTCCAAATATTTTGATACCTTTAAAATCGGTGGAAAACTGGGACAGTGCAGTCTGTAAAAGTAATCGGGGGTTGGGGGCTGATTTATCATTGTAATTGGAAATTGCATATATACAATATTAGTGCATAAATAATATTTGAAAAATTGTTGATGAAAACATCCAAATTTTCAATCGATTTTGTTAAAGGTGTCAAAATATTTGGAACGACCAACAGACTTAATTCTGAGTTTCCAAGACAATATGTACAGTATAAAACTCAAACTTTGATCATTTTTTTATATCTCGGCAACCACTAACTGTAGAGACTTGATTTGGTCCCAAATTGTTCTTAATATACATGTGTCTATTAGCTGATGGAAAAGTTTGTCACAAAATGACTGATAATGCTATTTTCTGCACATTTAACCTTTGACCTCATAAAATCATTTCGCCGTACTGGTCGAATGAACTCAGGATTGGTGGCAAATTGTTCAGGACATACAAGTTTATATTTTCAAATATTGCCCAGAAATCGTACTTTTTGACCTGATCTGTACATACTGTTAAACTATTAATTATACTGTAAAAATGGATATTCAGGACTAAAAATGGTGTCATGTTCCATAAATAAAATTTACATGTCTTATTTGAGCTGGTTTATTGTAAGGTACTGAGTAATTTTTCACCATTTCAAACAGAATCGATTGAAACAATGCAAGCCAAAAAAAAATTGGTTGGGGGGGGGGGGGTGTCAAATGGACCCCCGGATTAAGTTAAAATACAGGAAAACGCTTATAAATCCTTTATCTAAAGTCGTTTTAAGATGATTCTGGTGTCTATATATATGTGTAGTTTTGGTCAAGAAATTTGCTCATACTAAAAAAAAAATATTAGAAACATTTAAGTTCATACTTAAATTAGCGATTTTATGAATTTTGGCAGGAAAAATGCATTACGAGTTCTATACCGTACATATTGTCTTGGAAACCATTAGAACAGATTAGAATTAAGTCTGTTGGTCTTTCACAATATTTTGACGCCTTTTTTAACAAAATTGGCTGTAAATTTGGATGTTTCCATCAAAAAAATTGTTAAATATTATTTATGCACTAATATTGTACATTGTTTTGCTATTACAATGATAATTCATCCCCTAACCCCTGATTGCTTTTACAGCCTGCACTGTCTTAATTTTCCATCGATTTTTGTTAAGGTGTCAAAATATTTGGAACGATGAAAAATTCATTGAATAAGTCGTGTACTATTGGTCTCTGAGACACCATGTATACTACAGAACTCGTAATGCGCTTCTCCCACCAATTCATAAAATCGTTAATTTAAGTACTTAATTGTTTTTAATATTTTTTACCCTACGAATCGATTCCTTGACCTCAACTACATACATATAGATACCAAAATTATTTTAAAAATACTTCAAATACTATATATAATTTATAAGCATTTTCCAATATTTTAACTTAATCCGGGGGTTCAAAGTTTGACCCCCAGCTCCCCAATTTAGTTTTTTGGCCCGAATTGTTTTAATTTTTAACCGATTTTGTTCAAATAAGACATGTAAATTTTGTTTTTGGAACATGATCTCATTTTTAGCCCTATATAATCTATTTCTAATAATAGTTTAAAAGTACATAGAAGGTCGAAGGTCAGAAAGTATATTCCCAGGCGATATTTGAAAATGTTTCTCATTAAAGCCCCTGTTCCACTATCACGATCTTATCACGATTTGCCATTTTTTTTTAGATTGGGCAATTCGTGTAAAATATGAACCGATCTGATGGTAATATATACGATGTCCCAACACTAAGAACGTTGTACTTACGACCATCACGTTGATACGCTCTTACTACGATAATCATGAATAAACAATACGATCTTCACGACGGAGTTACGCTATAAAACGATGTAACTACGTTGCAGGCACGACAGTTGCGCTCTATATACGATGTATTTACGCTGTCAACAACCTTTACGATATAATTACGATTTCACGCCGTTTTGCCTATAATATCCCGATCAGTCGAATGGCAACATGAATCCAGAGGCGGCTCCTGTATATGCAGGTCTTCTTATGGCACAAAGTGCTATCAATCAAAGGGGTGTCATGCTTTTAGAACTTATGAGAAGACGAAGGAAGTTTGTTTTTATGTCTTTGCTTTTCTAGTCTGTCTTCTTTCTGTTATAGATAATATCATTTTCTCGCAAAAACTCAACCATATCTTCCTCTTCTTCCTCCGTTAACATCACGTGCAGCCTCTCCGTCTTTGACCCTTTGATTTTTTTTTTCAAAATTTGATAAAATTTTATTTTTAAAGATTTTTTTGCATACTTTCTTGCGTGTTTGTTTTTATTGTTTTTTCCCAAATTAATTATGTCTCATGATAACGGTAATTCATGCTACAGCACGTCAAATTCCGACCGATTGTCTAATTTAATGTTTTCCCATTTTTCTAACAACCCCGATACCTTTACTTCCGATATTGATCCTGACTCCCAATTTTTCTTTAAGAATGATCAGAGCGTCTCTCAATACGACCCCAGTAAATTTTCTATAGACACATTAAACGATTGTTTTTCCACAATTCACTTTAAATCTAGGAGCATTTTTAAAAACTTGGATGATATGAAACAGTTATTAACGTTACTTAACTTACCATTCGATGTAATTTGCGTGAGTGAAACATGGCTCAAATTTGACAACCCCCTAGTTCACCTCCCCAACTACCATTTCGTTTACAATCACCGAACTGATAAATACGGCGGTGAGGTAGCCATGTATATTCGTGATAGTCTCAGTTTATTACAAGACGTGATCGTCACCTCACTACTCAGTTTGCGAATCAATTTTTATTGAAATAAAAAGACCTCATTCTAAAAACATTGTCATTGGTACAATCACCCTCCCTCGATCATTACCAATTATAAATGAAATTGCCTCTGTCCTATCAAATTTATCAAAAGAAAACAAAATCGTTTACATTCTCGGCGATTTCTTTATTGATATCCTTAAATATGAAACTGAAAATAATGCACGACTTTGTTAATTCTTAAGTCATCACTACCTCCCCCGTATCCATATACCATCTCGTATTACCAAAACTACAGCTACATCATGGTTAGACAATATCCAATCAATATAATTCTCCAAATTTGAGTGGATTATTTTATAGTGATGTTTCTGACCATTTCCCAGTTTTCAATATTTCTTTCTTCTCTAATGTTACTAATGACTAAAACAGGGAAGAAATACCTACTCCACTACATTAGAACGCTTCTGTCGTGAAGTGTCTATTCAACAATGGCACATTGTCATCAATAATCAAGACCCCAATCAAGCATAATTTTGATAACACACTCAAGTCCTTTTACGACAAGCACTTCCCTCTCCAAAAAACACAAAAATTTAAAAAAATAAAATCATGGATGTCTGATGGTCTGCATAAATCTATAAAATATAAGCAGAAATTATATACTAAATTCCTTCACCATTCGACTACAGCAAATGAAAAAACTTACAAAATACCGTAACAAATTAAATGCTATAATTAAAACTTCCAAAACCAACTACTACAAAAATACATTTCATAAACATAAAAATGATATCAAGGCAACATGGAAGACAATTCTCTGATTAACAAATCTAATAAAAATCAACAATCTAATACTTCCTTTAATTGCGATGGTGTAATGCCCGAAGACACAGATAAAATTGCTAATGCATTTAACAAATACTTTGTTAAAATTGGTTCCACCCTTTCTAATAAAATTCCCCTTTAAACAAATTTTTCAAAGAATTTCTACCTAACCCAAATATAAACTCCATATTTCTTACCCCAGTTAATGAGGACGAAATAGTCAAAATAATAACCTCTTTTAAAATCAACAAATCTCCTGGTTTAGATGAATTTAGTACCAAACCCATTAAACATGTCGCCAATCTCATTTCCCGTCCCCTGTGTCATATTTTTAATCTTTCTTTATCCAGTGGTGTGTTCCCAGATAGGATAAAGGTAGCCCGCGTTACTCCCATATTTAAATCCGACCTAAAATCGGATTTCTCCAACTACGGTATCGCCCAATCTCAATTTTATAATTTTTTCGAAAGCCTTGAAAAGAGTAATTTATGACAGAACACTTTCCTTTATTAACAAATACAATATACTTTGCAAAAGACAATACGATTTCAGAAAAGAACACAACACATCAATGGCTCTCATCGATCTCACTAACAAACCCCGCCCACATGAAAAAAAATTGTACCAAATACTTTTTGGGTCTCCTGGAGTATATTCTACAACATATTAAAGTTTTATGAAATAATAGCAAAAAAAATTGCAAAATTACAAAATTGACTGACACACAATCAAATTGATTAGAATAGAATTCATGTGGTAAGGCGGATCAGCATCAAACCACGGGAGAATCTAGATACGGTTGATTCTGACATTTTTTGAAAAATTGAAATAAATTGACCCAATAGTTTCGAGATATGGATGTAGACGGACAGAAAGACAGACATACAGACAGACAGACAGACAGACGGAGCTCATTGCAATACCCTCTCCCCATTTCAGTGGGCGAGAGTAAAAATACTTTAGGATTGACAAATTTTAACTTAAAGCGATATCAAGTTCATCAGTCATTCAAATGGCGCAGATGTTAATGTAATGCAAAAAGACTCTGAATCACAGGATCAATCCGCAAACACAGGTGGATGCTCCTCACCCACAGGTTATTGCCTGGGTGGATTTTCAGCATCCTTGTCCGGGTGGATGCCAGCACCCTTATGAGTGGATACTCCATGCCCTGGATTGATGCTCTGAGCAAATACAGTATGTATGGGGCATATCATGCCAAGCCACAAAGTTGTAGCAAAATTGAAAAATTGAGTTTAAATTAAAACTTATTACACTTGTTGTTAATGTGACAAATGTCAAAATCGGACATAGAGGCCTAACTGAAGTTATGGAAAAATATTCAAACATTTCCTGTTGTTTATATAGTATAAATTTTGAATTTGACAAACCAAGAAATTTTACTGACATTACTGACAGTTTCAAACTTTTTTAACGGAGGTCGTCTTCAGAGTGATGTCCCAGTTGTTAAGCAATCCAATGACCGGTAGATGGAAATCGTCTAACAACTAGGTCGTATCGTGACTCAGTAAGTTTGTTACTTCAGACGCATCACGGAGGCGATGGATCAGACGTAGATTAGACGAGACCAAGAACCGAGACGATGAGCCCATGTACTAGGTCAAGTGTACGATCCTCTGATTGCACATACATTGGTGAGAATGGGAGAATGTTGGGGATAAGATTGAAAAAACATCAGAAGGCAAACGAAGAAGTTAAACAACTGAGGAAGAATTATACTCGCCAGTGTCGCAAATATTTCCTATCGAGAATCAGCAAATCAGCCATAGCGGACCACGTGACGTCTTACATAAATATCACATTATTGATTGGAAACATCCCAAGATTATAGACAGGACAGACGATCAGACGATAAAAATATCAGACGCACCGAAGAGGCAATATGGATCAGATGTTGAGGAGAAAAGACCATGAACCGAGACGAAGGAGCCCACTTACTGAGTCACGTAAACGACCCTGTTGTTAGGCGACGACAACCTACCTGTGAGCGTAGTGATTAACAACAGATCCGTCACTCCGAGGCGACCTACGTTGTTTAATTTTCTGTCAGTCAGGTCAGTAAAATTTCTTGGTTTGTCAAATTTAAAATTATACTATCGTGTCTTCAAACCAGATGAACATTTTCAGTCTTGCCTCACATTTCTTTTAGGCAAGCGCAAGCAGAACTAGCCATATCAACTTGAATTGTATACAATAAACATTTGGTTCTCTTTAAAATAATGTGATATATGTTGTTACATAAAAACAGCGGTTATGCGGATTGTTTGTTGACAAAAATTGTCATGTCTCATCACTGTGAAAAAGGTTACAACATACGTAGGACTAGTGTCATCAGTGCCGTAGCCAGCATGAGGCAGACGAGGTGGTTGCCTCGTCTGAAATTTCCAAAATTTGGCTTTTTAAGGGGGACTCGCCCTCTCACCTCCAACTGAGGGTTCCAGTCCCGGGAATACTACGTGACTCCCAGACTTTTCCTCGTCTGTTTTTCAACTCTGGCTACGGCCCTGGTCATTTATGAGTGACTGACGTCATAATGACAATTCGTCATAGCGATTGGCAAAACAAAAATTCTGTATTACATAGAAAATACGCGCCCCGGACGACCCAGTTCTTGGCTAAATTTTGACCCGGCGCACCTAATATAAGGGGGAGGGGCGCAACTACGTTTTGACTATAAAAGAGGGGGGGGGGGAGCGCCGGTTGCGCCCCCCTCCACTAAATCCGCCCCTGCGGCGCATATGATTTTGTAACGACACACCATTGTTTTCGATTGTTTGTAAATTATTATACATGCCATTTTACGCTTGCTCATTATAAAGTATCGCACTTGTCATAAATCTCGGCTAAAGTGTTGTAATTCTCATTTTATTTATATACTATAGTTCTATTAATATATTGAGTATGTCATTCTATTTATAGTCTAAATACTCGACATGATTATATGTCTCAATAATTCAATCGATTCACAACATCGGACAAATAAACAATTAAAATAATCGTTAAAAAACAAATTGAAAGTTTAAATCTGTTTTTAACGATTAAATTCAGGGGTGGATCCAAGGAGGGTGGTGGCACGGGGGAACGACTGTATTATAGTACAAGATGCTGAGAGTCTAGAGGTTTATTATTTTCAAAAAAATTCACCCCCTGGCGCAGTCAGTATTCCTGTAAAATGGATTTGGTCTGTGCCCCTCTGTGCTAACCGTTTAATTATCCTTGCTCCATGGTGGGGAGGGACAGAGAGTATTGCAACGAACTCCGTCTGGGTGTTTGTGCGTGTGTGTACCCGTAAAAATTACTGAATTATGATTTCATGAGCGGATCAGGGGGCGGGGGTGGTGAATAGTGTGGCTAGCCATCCCCTTCATCTCCAGTAAAAGAAACAATAAGCTAAAATTCACCAAACTGGGGAGAGGGTGGGCTGCGTCCACCTCCACCCCCACCCCTTCAATGTTGAGGTGCCCGTTGAGCATGCATTTGGGGATATCAAATTATCAAAATATCTAAACTTTAACCTCAACTTAATTATGGTGGAGTTGGGATTATCTGTGCCGAACTACACGTTTAGATGTGCAAACAAGGGGATATTAAAAGTTGAAAGTATAAGTTGGCAATTAAAATTCTAGGCTATATAAAGACTTGTCATCATTGCGAATCATTTGAAAAACATTTTAGCTGCATAAACGTTCCGGACTAATAAGATGTTGCATAGGTCTACCGGATTGCAGACTTCTTTTTCTCAAATAGTAGCATAGTCATGGTTCAATTACATTGAATTTATACCCGAATTACAATTTGATGTTTAATGGTGACATTCCTATAAAGGAGTTATATTTTAAATTCCAACCATGAAGTGTCATATTCTAAATTCGATAGCAAAAATGGCGGCCATCGGATCTCAAATGAGATACATAAAATATAATATAGATAAACGGAATTGGACTAGAATTATCAACTATTATTGCTTGTTGACGAAATTCAAACAAAGGCATGTAGCATTCCCAAAAAATTTGCATATATCTGGC